>JARJUA010000047.1:0-166970 GCA_030787035.1 Aschersonia sp. MBC 877 | reverse complement strand
GCGGAAGGGGGGGGGGTGGGAAGGAGAGAGAAAAGGTGGCGCGGAGTCAAATCTGGCTGGAAGGGAATTAGCAAGTGGGAACAGCCCCCGGGAGGGGGGAACGCGCCAGACAAGGCCTGTGCTTGTGCTGGCGTCGTCGAAAAGCACTGACGGGGCGGGCGGATTGGGGGGAGGGGGTCGGCAAAACAAGCAAGGACGTCCACTGGGGAGTCCTTTCTTGGGTGGGCCGTCAGTGGTCAAGATCAGGCTGGCGCGATGCGAACCGGTCTACTCCGCAGAGGGACGTACTACTGACAATGAAGGCGTCGCCCCGACACCACATTCTCTTTTTCTTCTTTCGTCTTGTTTAGTCCTCGGCTGAAGGTGCAGCAGTCCTGATTCTCTTTCTCGTAGACCGCCGCCCGACTCAGTAGCTCCTCGCCCACGGCCTTCTGCGGCATATGACAATGCAGCCCCCCCGTCCCCCCACCATCCTGGCAATGCTTCATCTCTCGCGACATGTCTTCTCCCACAGTCTCTTCTCAGACGAGCGTGGCCTGCGTGGGTGTCAATCAGGTGTGCGAAAGCCAACGCGTGCTTGCGCTATTGGCTGCCCTATCCGTACATGAATTAGCAAGTCTGGTTGGTTAAGCTCAGCTCAGGTCCACTCCTGTCCGGGTTTAGCGCCATCGCCGGTCCTGTCAGTGTCAAATCATTTCGAGGAAGATTGCCCGCACTACTTGCCTCTAAAGTACCTAAGGTACCGTAGGTAAGTATGGTGTATAGTACGGAATAAAGTACCCAAGTTCTTTAGTATTCATATAAGGGGGGGAGGTACATCATAAAATATCATTTGCAGGTGTGTTCTCGTAAATGGGTGTCTGACGGGAGGTGGGCTACGTCGTTGTCGTTCGTCAACAACTAATACGCGCTGCCTGCAAACATGTCGGCCTTGCTTTTCCTCTGTCTTGCCATCATGCACGCGACAGCCGCACGCCAAGATGACCATTCACGACGGATGGAGAATACCGCCTGACACGGGGGGCTGCCAATTCGGAACGCATTGCTGCAGTGTAATTCGATGAGGCCAAGCTTCTTTTCGGCCCGTATTGGAAACTAAAATTGTTCCGTTCACCGGCTCCCAACAGCTCATGCAGTCTTTCGGCGATGCCAAGCCTCGACACCCAATCATCCCGCGTCCGCCAAGAGCTTGAAAATGTGGCTGCGCATTGCTCGAGGGATTCGATTCTCTTCTGAAGAAAGGCCAGTGCCGCAGCCGCACTTCTTCGGCCTTCATTTTGCAACCCTGCCGGGGAAGGGGGGCACGAGACCCCCAACTTTCACATTTCTTTTCAGTCATGCGAGACGTTTGCAAGGCCTCCAATCCGCGCCGCCCATCTCCCAGTGCAGTCAACAAGCCAAATGCTGCGCAGTATCAATGATTACCTTTGCGGCGCTATAGCATGGGTAGTATACCTTTGTTGGCGGGTACTAAACGAGGGCGAGGTGCAGCTCTCTTCCGTCTTCTCCACAGTCATTTGTCATCGCGAGGAATATTCACCGCTTCAACTGCCTGCGGGTATCTAGTAATAAGTACATTCCGATTGCGCGAGGAAGGATAATACGTGCTTGCGGCCGGCTCATGCCTTCTCTGAAACCGATCGGCTGTCATTTGGCCCCAGCTGCCCAGCTTTATTTCCCAGCGATCAGCCTTAATATCCCTCGAGCAGATGTAGCCCCTCACGATATTAGTTTTACCCGAGTCCCTGGATACTCATTGCAAGCTGACACCGATACATTGACCTCATCTACATATCGTAAATTTTCCACAGCCTCGACCGCTGACAACGCGCAAGAGCCACGTCCCACTTCGCCCCCATTCGCCATCAGAATTCAAGCAGGATGCCCTCCTTGTTTCGCACTTGCGCCTGTCTTTGGCTTCGCCGCGAATTATTTTACCATCGAACATCCTTCACTTGATATTAGCTGCTGTCCGCGCCGGATTTCTGTGGCTCGGATTCCTCATTGGATGTCATGATGCGCTGATGTAGTCCACAGGCATCGGTGGGAGAAGCATGACACCGAGTTTCGTGTGTAGAATGCTTGTCGACCGCGCGCTACCACAATGGATTTCTCAGTCACCTGTATCAATCTCCAAATCGAGCTGAACTCCATTTGAGATGCCGTAATCCTCCAAAGTAATATGGTCCTTGAAAGGACGCTCTCCCTGCCTTCTCAACATGATCTGGTTCGGCTCACGACCTATACGAGCTGCGACCATGATTTTAAACTGCCCGACCGTGTCCGAGGGTAAGCAAGGTACTGCTGACTTGCTGCCGAGACGGTCGTTGACGTTAACGATGATCATCTCCTCTCCAGTGCCACTTGCTGGGGCTGGAACAGCTTCTTTGCTTTTTTTGTTCGTCTTTCCGGTCGTGGTCTCCCTGAAGCCTCGATCGTCTCGCCTAGGAGACCGTAGCCGGCTTGGGCCCCTGTCATCCGTTTCAACACCTCTGTCTCGAGGCCTGTCCTGATCCCGAGCACGAAAACCTTGTCTGTCGCGCCTGCTGTGGCTGTCCCTGTCTCTGTCTCTCTCGCGTGAGCGTGCACGGTAGTCTCGTCGCTGGCTGGGTTCAGCTCGGTCGTCTTGTCTTCTGTTGTTGTCTTTCCACCTGAAGCCACCACGACTGGGACGGGATCGCCGTCTGTCTGGCGACCGCGACCGCGACCGCGGACTCCTCGTCGGCTTGTCTGTCATGTTGCCGAAGAGGATCGGACTTTCAGTGATGCCTCTGCTTGCAGGCTCCCCATGAACTAAGCAGCTGAACGACATAAACAAAAATCGCTGGGCCATGTGGAGTTCAGTGCAAGCTCTGTCACCCCGCATTCACGTGGTCTGTTTGCCCACCCGCTAATAAGGCTGGCTCGACTTCAAGCCGTATTAGCACTTTACTTATTAGTACTTTGTGTTTTATCAAGAGACGCGGCCCGGTGAGCACTGTTCGCTTCGAGAGCTCCATGATTTGCTTTACAGGCTCCTGCTGTTTGGATGTCGTTCAAGTAATTCAGGATCAGAGCATTGCATGTGCGACGACATCACTGACTAGCTGTCTGACAGGTTGTGTTTGACAGTCATGATCCCTCTGATCATGCTTCTCACAATGACTTTTTCTGAGACAAGACGAACATGCCGGAAGGCGTGCGTAAAATTCAAAACTCTAATAGAAAGGGAAAATGCCATAGGCCGTCAATCACGTGCAGAAAGCAACATGCCTTTGGCCCAAAAATGTCATTCAGCACATCCGCGGCGACAAGTCCGGACTCTGAGTGTCTTTCTTGAAAAATTGTAACCTCATTTTCCTTGATCCCGCTCTCTTCCTATGCAGCAATACTTTCGCTTCTGTTTGCGCTTTGTCTCCGTGCTCTGGCCGATGATCATCTTGCCTGGGGAGTGCGTGAGCTGAGGTAATCAGTGGTTTCCACCCACGTGACACCGCAGCCCCTCAGCACTCGGATAGCGTCCACACACGAAATTTGAAAATTCCTCGCCGACGAGCCCGGCATCATCTTTACGAGCACCTCGGGGCCCATTAAACCTGCACTTTGGTTCGCGACGGCTGCTCATAGCCTTTGAATCGCCTCACTCTGCCAGGTCAACCCACAGAGGAAGGTTGCCCAGCATGGTCAGTCAACCAAGAAGCAAGGCAGCTTCGCTCTCGCCTCTGCTACCCTTCCCTTTCTCAAACGCCGAGCTAAAGCATCATGCTGACTTCATCGCCAATCATAGCCGCCACCGCCGCATCAAAAGCCCGAAAATGTGCTCAAGCGCGCTCATGAGCTCATCGGCGTCAATCAAGTTCCTGCGGCCCTTAATCTTCTCCACGAGCACATCACCAGCAAGCGCTCCCGAAATGTTCCCATCGTGTCGTTGGAGCCTGTTATGCTCCAGTTGGTTGAGCTGTCAGTCGAACAGAAAAAGGGCAAATTGGCCAAGGATGCTCTTTATCAGTATAAAAACATATCGCAAAATACTAACATAGGAACTATTGAGGTTCGTACTGCAAGCTCTCATCATCGCCATGACAAGGGTTCACTCCCAGCTCACATTTTCCCCTAGCTTGTCCTGAAGAAGTTCATCGAACTGGCGGTAGAGAAAGTCACGGCAGCTCAACAGAAGGCGGATGAGGTTCAATCCAGTATCGAAGCTACGGCCACAACCAACGTTGATGATCTGGAAGCGACAGAGACACCAGAATCTATCCTCCTCGCCACCGTGTCGGGTGAACAATCCCGCGACCGTACCGACCGTGCCATCGTTACTCCGTGGTTGAAATTTCTTTGGGAGGCTTATCGCACCGTGCTTGATATTCTTCGCAACAATGCTCGTCTTGAAATTCTATATCAGAGCACTGCCACACAGGCTTTCGACTTTTGTCTCAAGTACACTCGAAAGACCGAATTTCGACGCCTCTGCGAACTGCTTCGCAACCATGTTCAGACCGCCGCCAAGTATTCATCTCAGATGCATGCTATCAATCTCAGCGATCCCGATACCCTACAGCGTCATCTGGAAACCCGCTTCCAGCAGCTTAACGTTGCTGTGGAGTTGGAACTATGGCAGGAAGCTTTCCGAAGTGTCGAGGACATCCACACACTGCTGAGCTTGTCCAAGCGGCCCCCGAAGAACGTGATGATGGCCAACTACTACGAGAAACTGACACGAATCTTCCTCGTCGGCGAGAATTACCTCTTCCATGCCGCAGCTTGGTCGAGATACTACACACTACTCCGTCAATCCTCTGTTCTCGTAGCCACTGGCCAGGGCAAGAAAGCTGACAACCCTCCCGCTTCTGATGCTGATCTTCAGAAGGCGGCATCTTTCGTTCTGCTCTCTGCTCTGGCCATCCCGGTTATCAGCACCTCTCGCTCCCGAGGCGCTATGGTCGACTTCGATGAGGCTAGAAAGAACAAAAACTCCCGCCTCACCCATCTCCTTGGCATGACCCAGGCCCCCACTCGAAATAGACTCTTTCGCGATGCCCTCTCAAAGTCTCTTTTGCAGCGTGCCCGTCCCGAAATTCGGGATCTCTACAACATACTAGAGGTCGACTTCCATCCTCTGTCCATTTGCAAGAAGATTTCTCCTATCTTGACCAAGATTGGTGAGGACACTGAGATGGAGCGATACATCCTCCCTCTTCAGCAGGTCATTCTTACTCGACTGTTCCAGCAGCTAACACAGGTGTACGACACGGTCGACCTTGCTTTTGTTGAGAGTCTGGCCAGCTTCCCCGAACCCTACCAGGTCACTCGCAGCACCATCGAGAAATTCATCATGAATGGCAACAAAAAGGGCGATCTTGCCATACGCATGGATCACGCCACTAAAGTCCTCAGCTTCGACAACGATGTCTTTTCTTCGGCCAAGGCCGGCTCGGCTGCTGGGTCAGCCGAGTCTGAGACAGGTGCCGTTCAGCGTCTTCAGAGCACCCCATCCGAAATCGTCCGATCTCAGCTGACCCGTCTTGCCCGCTCCCTGTATACGACTTGTCATTACATTGATCCCAGCTTCAACAAGCAGCGCCAGCAAGCCAGAGAAGCCGCCTTGCAGCGCGCCAAAGCCGGCGCAGAACAAGAGCGTCAGGATATTCTAGCTCGCAAAGACGTCATACAGAAGCGAAAAGAAGAGGCGTCTGAGCTCCAGGCTCGCCGAGAAAAGGAGAATGCGCGACAGAAGCGTCTCCGTGAGCAGGCGCTCCAGGAAGCCGAAGACAAACGTCTGGCCGCGGAGTTGAAGGAACGTGAAGCTAGACGGCTGCAAGCCGAGCGTGACCGAGTTCGCAAGGAAGAGCTCAAGAAGCAAATCGCAGAATTGAATATGGACGACAAGGCTCTTGACATTGACCTGGAGAATCTCGATAGTATCGACACAAACCGACTGCGCGCCATCAAGCTGGCTCAACTGGAGCGAGAGAAGAATGACGTCAACGAGAGATTGCGGATTACGGGAAAGCGATTCGATCATTTAGAGCGGGCATTGCGAAAGGAAGAGGCTAAGAAACTCGGAGAAGACTACACCAAGCAGATCGATCAGGACCGCGTCGTGTACGAACAAGTCAAGGCCAAAATGCTCAAGGAGGCCGAAGAAAAACACCGAGAAAGTGTCGAGCTGAAGCATCGTCTTACTCGTCTTGTTCCCTTTTATGAGGACTTCAGAAGCTCTCTGCACGAGAGACGTCGCGATGAATTCGAGAAGCGTCGCAGAGATGCTGAGCGCGAGTTGGAGAAACAAATTGCTGCTCGCAAAAAGGAATACCGCGATCGCAAGCTGCGGGAGAAAAGAGAACGCGAGGAGAAGGAACGTGAGCTTCGAGAAGCCGAGGAACGTGCTGCTCGGGAGAAGGAGGAGCAGCGCCTGCGCGAGGAGGCCAGAAAGGCTGAGCTCGCTAAACTCAAGGAGCAGCGAGATAAAGAGCGTCAAGAAATGCTCGAAAAGGCCGCGCTCCAACAGCGCCGCGAAGAAGAGGCATTGGCTCGTCGAAAAGCAGAGAAGGAAAGAGGATCACTCCCTACAAGGACAGACAGTCCAGCAGCTTCCGAAGGCAGAAGACCACCCGTCATTGGAAGCGGCAAGTGGCGGGAACGTGACGCTTCCAAAAACGATGAGGCCACAACCTCTGCTCGTCCAGCGGCTTCGTCTGAGCGTGCTGATTCTACCGATCAACCGCCCAGCGGTGGTCCTCCCCGTTTGCAACTCGCAGGATCTGGTGGCAGGCCGAGCTGGCGTGACCGCGAGGCGGCCAAGGCCGGAGGTGCGCCGTCATCCGAGAGCAATAACACTCCCCCGGCAACCTCGAGAGGGTCTGGAGGGTCTCGTAACTCTGGTGCCGCGTCTGGCGATCGTGTCGAGAACGGTTCAAACGCTTCGCCAGCTCCCGAGAAGGAAGCTTTGCCACCCTCTCGCACCACTGGAAAATGGGTCCCGCCCCATTTGAGGAAGTAGGCGTAGGAGTTCAGTAGAAGGTACATTATTCAAAGAAGACAAATTGGATGGATTTCGGGACAAGTTTGTCATCTCGCGCAGACAAGGTCAGGAGAATAGGAGAATAGGAACAAAAGGGCAGGCTATTGACGCAATCTTTCGGGTCGTGCCGAGTACATCCCGCGATTTGGACGCACATGCACTGGCGTTTTGTTGTGGATTACATTTTCCCCTTTGAGATGATCTTTTGTCTTTGATATCGACTGCATGGGAACAAGGGGGCTGCGGAGAACATGTAATACAGGTCAGCGTGAAGCTCTCTGGGAATGAGTCGTGTCCACAACTAAGATTTGAGCTGTTCTGATACGCGGCCGTGCCTGATAGACTCGCAGGAGTGGTTCATGATACCAAAAACCAGAGTATTGGAGGAGGACGATGGTGGTGTCTTGGCAGCGCAGAAGATCAGCTACCGGATGCTACGTCCTATGTTGAGCGTAGTGCTTTCCCTCCGAAAAGCAATCAGTCAGCATTCACCAGCTCCGTACTTCATCATTCGTCATCGTGACGCAGCCAAGGAAAACCTCTGCTGTGCAATGTTTCCAGGATTGCAAGGCTCCATCAGCCATATAGCATATCCGCATCATCAGCACGACGCAAGACGAGCACGAGCCAAGCGTTGTTCACGGTCCAACGCCCACCGTAAGTCGAAACGTGCCGATGGGCCGTCGAGGGATGATCCCAGCTTCGCCCGAAAGAGCCCCCCCCCCCCGCGGGCCCGGAAGACCCATGGCGTCGGGATGCTGCTGTGAGGGAGGGACGTTCTGTCAGGCCGGTAAAATGGCGGCGTCGCATCAATATTGTCCAATGTCTGTGAAAGGTGTCCGCTGAGCGCAGTGCATTCTGACGGAATGCAGATTACAGTAGGTACTCCTGCGTCAAGGCTGTGCACGGAGTATCTTCCAACCCTTTGCTCTTTTTCTTCCCTTTCCTTTCCTTCATTCCAGAAAGCCCTCGGCCTCCCTTTCTCTTTACTTTATGCTCTATTTCTTTTCTTTCTATAACCCTTTCATGTGCTTTTCTCTCTTTTTCTTTTGTCGACGGCGTCTCCTTGTCCCAATGGGTTGCCCCTTGCGATTTCACGGCCGGATTCGGCCGACCAGCAATCGGGTGGTCGCCAAATGATCACAGGGGCGCAGGGAGAGAGGGCCCTCGAAAGCTGATGGACGGCGAGGTCGCGTCATTTTCGCCAGCCCAGCCAGGCTGCTGCAGATCGGGGAAACACATGTTTACTGCTGCAGTTGCGTCGCATCAGGGCGTGTACGGCCACGACAAACTCGCTTTGCAACCCGAATCAAGTAATTCTTTCTTCAGCGGGCGTGGTTTCACGGCGCGGCGGGATATGACGGACGAGTTGTATTGGTGATGCAAGTCCTTCCTGCAGTGTTGCAATCCGGGCTGGAAAACCGTACCGTGAATCCACAATCAAGGACACGAGGAGAAGATGACCACGACGCGTGTCACCATGCATGTCAGCCCAGTCGTGAGGCACAGGGCATCTGTACCTGCGTGCAACCCCAGCTCACTGTGGCTTACTGCCGTGATTGTTCTCTAGATGAATCCTGCAAAGGCGTCGAGCGCATGGCGTAGACGGGGTTTGCCTCTTGTCAGTCTGGACTGTTTTCTTGTCATCTAGCGCCTTTCTTTAAGTTGTAGGGAAAGTCGGGATGAAACATGGCGTATGAACACTGGCGCGGGAAACAATTCTGCACAGACGAGAGCAAGAGCCACAAAAGCCAAGCACTCATTCCGGCTCACGGGCGGCTGCTTCGAGCTCAGGATGAAGAGTTCGTAGCAACCCGATAATGTCCAAGCAGTCGGTGCTCCTCACATCATGAGGCAGCCGAAGTGTTCGGCTGGTCCCCATGTCAAATGTAAATGTGTGTCTATCTCGTTGACTCGACAAGAAGGGTCTGCAGGTTTACTTACGGAATCAATTGATGTTGTCACAAGGTTGTTCACACTGGTGTGCGGATTGAACGTGTGTGACTGACCTGCAATACGTTCTCATCCTCTCAATCAATCCAACGCTGCATTAGAACAACACAATTGACGATACTTGACCCTGGGCATCCTCACCCGGCTCAACCGGATCAAACGCAAACGGTCAAGCCGCGACAGCGAGCTTCGGACAGGGCTCCGTTGGCATGTTCACAGCCACCGCTCGTGTGCACCCTCAATGTTGACCTCATCGACACAGCGACTGGGTCTGTGGCCCCAGGAACCCGATGCAATTTCTCGTCCGCTCGAGGCCCGAGGCGCCATCGTTTGGCTTTAGAACGGAGCAGGTGGGACTTCGGAGGTTCGTTTGTTCTGCTCGGCACTAATAGGCGTTGACTAGTCCGGAGCAATGGAACCGAGGTCAAGGACCAGCATCCGTCCATCTTACCGTGGCCCGGATCTCCCGCTAAGGTCGAAGAAGCAGGGCCAGCTTGTATGACAGGGTCTAGCGACATGGGGAAGCGCCGCTTTCCGCTTCAATGCAACTGAGAGCGAGTCTATCCTGAAGCAGCGGTACCTGAAGGCGCCCGCCACCGAAATGAAGAGCTCCAGGACCCTATCCACTGTCGCTCGACAGATTTGGAAGCAAACGATTACCTGTCCGAAGTGACGTTCACCCTTGACTCAAGCCATCTTGTACTCCGTACGCTCCGGTGGTATGTAGGTCAAGAGACTCATCGAGTGGGCAATGCCATCCTGTCATTTCATCGCCTGTTCAGAACTCAAAGTATGAAGTCATGAACGGACAACTTTGATGTTTCTGCCCTGTTTTCATTTTATAATAAACATGCCCTATATTTGGTCGACCCAGTCAGCACTGAGCTGTCGCCTGTGTTTGACTCATCGATCAAGATAGGTAAGCAAATATTTCGTACTCCGGACAGACTCAGGCTTGATCAGACACGTCCACCAAGATGCAATCTAGCTGTTAGTTCTCACGAGCACATCCTTTCTTTCGAACATCCTTTATGCTTTAGATGCCGTCATCGGATAACGTCTTGATGTCGTAGGTTATTGGAAGAGGCATCATAAACCTTTGCAGCTTGGGATCAAGCTTTTCACTCGTTTGTTCTCGGCTGGTGGTCCGAGGAACATGGACCTCAATACTCATCATAGCGTGCCACTATATCAGGGACCAACCAAATATGCTCCGCATGAGATGTGGTAGGACAGCGCCAGCAGACATACCAGGAAACGAGTTCCTAGCGTGGGACAAGAGTCGCTCGTGTTCGCAGTGTGCGCGTGACTCTGGTGGCTTGGGCTGAGCACGAAGTAGCACAGATCGTGGACTGCGTCAGCGAGGCCAGATCATCGTGCACGCCCGTTTGGCCCCAGGATAAATTTAGCACGGGATGGGCCCATGACCGAAAAGGCCAAGTATCGAGCCGTTTGAAACAAGATCGAGGTACGCCCGAACCTTTGACCGATTGCAGCCCCGCGCAAGGCCAAGCGAGATGGAAAACGCATCGGATTGCAAATAGCCTCTGGACCAGCTGGGATGAATGTCAGCCCCTCAAATCAATGGAGGTCACCTGGGATAATACTGAGAAGCTGCCTGGTCAAGGAGGCCGCACAAAGTTTATCAGCTAACGACACTGGCGGAAGGGGCAGCCAAAAAAAAAAAAAAAAAAAAAAAAAAAAAAAAGGACAAACGACAAGAGAGACATTGTCGACGATACTGAATACAAAAGTCCGGCTTGGCGAATTCCATGTCGGACCCCTGGTCTTGCCGTCTATCCTTGATTCATCGTGCTTACGGAACTAGGCAAGTACGGCCCAGGTCGCTAGTGGCTGGGTGCCTGGCCCTTGCAGGTGCGAAGAAGGAAAGAAGCGTCGGGTCCACATTTTTGCACAGATTGCGCACAGCCTTGCCTTGTCCACATCGTGTCCGTCCGCCTCTGCCTTTTCACACTTTTTTTTTACTATCTCGACTCGACATTCCGCCAGCACCGTCCCACTCTCGATCGCACTGACCCTGGTTCGTCGGAGGAACAGCTACCAAGTGCACGCATGAGTCTTGTCTGCCGGCTCGAACCGCGGTGAGGTGTTCGGGCTCTTCATCTCGAGAACCCCGGTCACAATCGGAAGCGCGATCCCAGCTTGACCTGGCAAGCCGCACGGCTTGCAACATGGGTCCCCGTCTTTGGTCTGCTTTACTCGGCTAGGAAATATCGACGAATGCTCTCTTTGTTGTTTGTTCAGCTGGACAAACACCTGCGCGATGGGCCGATAGTACCTCAAAGTCAACCGACGGACGATGATGCACCGTGTACCTGATGTAGCCAGGCTGTTGGATGAATATGGAAGTGTTGGCCTGATTGAAGGTTTTTGCATTTTGTGACGTGACCTGCATTTTGTCTTTCCTTTTTTTTTCGCCATGTTTCTTTTTTTTTTTCGCTCATACTCCTTGCTTCTTCTGGATTGGTTTTTTGCCTTTTCCCCTTTTTTCCCCTTTTTCTTTCCATTTGCATCGATCTCTCCCTCCTCTCCCGTCGCCCGAACCTTCGTGGCTTACACGGCCTTGGGCGTGGGTCTGTCTGACAAGCTAGGACGCAAGTCTAGTCTAGCACGGTGGTGAGCTTTCGACGAGCCCCTGGAACTACATGTTGACTCTCAGCCCCAGGATATCAAGATTGTGCTCGGGATCTCGGTGCGGAGTAAACAATTCTCGAGTTCACACACCCCCTTGCCGAGTCAGGTCGCAGCAAATGGCTTGTTCTTGTCACCTGTCATGGTTGCCATCAGGTTCCGCTGAGGCTTCGACAGGGATGAGATGGCTGAGCAGCCCATGGCGTCTCCGTCCGTGATGTCAACTCTCGCGGCTAATATTCTTAGCATCGACATATGCGGGCTCGAAGTGGTTCGCTGATCTGTGCCGGGCCGGGTCCGTCCTCCTTGTTCTGTCGAGAACATCTCGGAGAAGTTGAAATAGTTATATATAGCCTTTGCCCGGCTTCATCTCCCAGTCCAGTTCCCTCAGTATCGCCAGCATCACAGTCTTTTTTCCTTCATTCGTTTTCGTCACACTCCATATTCTCTCGCTTAATTTCTTTCAGTGTCTTTCATCATGTCCTTGTACAGGTCTGTCCTGGCCGTAGCGGCTGTGGCAGTGCTCCCATTGACCCAGGCCTGGAACGTTGAGCTGCCTCCCTGTGTTTCTTCCTTCAAACCCTTCGTTTACTCGGGTTGCTACCAGGATGGCAACCCAAACGCGCTTGTGTACCGGTCCAGTCTTGACCAAAACAATATGACCGTGGAGAAGTGTATGGCCGAATGCAAGGGTAAGTGATGTCAAAATTGCGTACAATCCGCCACTAGATTAAGGTCGCACGACATGTCTTAACACTCTCATTCGTCACAGGCAACGGTTTTCGCTACGCTGGTCTTGAGTACTACGGCGTCTGCTTCTGCGGCGGCACCGTAAACGGTCCTCAGCTTGACGAATCCAAGTGCTCCTTCCCCTGCAGCGGGAACAAGTCGGAGACGTGTGGTGGTGACAACACTCTGTCCATCTGGCAGGACCCTACCTTCAAGACTCAGCCCGTTACCGTCGACGCCTACAAATCTCTCGGCTGCTACACCGACGATTCGACCAAGGGCCGCACTCTGTCTTATCCCGTTAATCTCGATGCTTCGACCTTCACCACACAGACTTGTTTGGCTGCGTGTGAGAAGCAGGGCTTTCCTTTCGCCGGTACTGAGTTCGGCAAGGAGTGCTGGTGTGGCAGCGTCCTCGCCAACGACACAGCCCAGGTCGACAGCTCGCAATGCAATGTGCCTTGCCAGGGCAACTCCTCTGATACCTGTGGTGGCTCGTCTCGCCTGAGCTTGTGGGTTGCCCAGGATCTCGAATCCTTGGAACCTTGTGGTTCGCAGCCCAACCCAACAACTTCAGTTCCTGTCTACACCACCACCTTGTCGTCAAGCTCTTCAAGTTCCATCAGCACCAGCAGCGTTGTCACCTCCTCATGCGATTCGTCATCACCAGTCGTTTCAACTACTTCCTCTTCTCCGGTCATCTCCACGACTGTTTCCACGTCCGTCATCTCCACCACTTCTTCCAAGTCCACGTGGTCGACGAGTCCACCCGTCATCACGACTTCCACCACGCAGAATGTTCCTACTACCACCACCGGCGGTCTTTGCACTGCTACCGTTACAGTCCCAGCCAAATGCGAGTGGAAATGTGGCAACTGGTGCGCTCCGTCTCTGCCCACCTGGGGTGACAAGCCCAGCTGCAATGCTGCTCAGAAGACGTGTCGCCAGCAGGTCAGCTCTTGCTTCAAGAACGCTGGTTTCCCCGGAGCCATTGAGTGCTTCAAGTTCAAGGCTTGGTGTCTTGCCATCGACAGCTACTGCCAGTCAAGCTGCCCTGGCAAGAACTGCGGGAAATGGGACTGCTGGAACAAGCACCAGGGCGGCAGCGGCCAAGCTCCTGCCAATCCTCCTGCCACGACCACCACCGTCTACCCTTGTTCTACCACCTCTCCGCCCGTTGTCACGACCACCAAGCCGGTGACATCTTGCTCTCCACAGCCCACGAATATTTGCACACAGCCCTCTAACAGCCTGTGTGGTTACGGTCCCGGGAAGCCCGTCGGCGGCATTGCTTTGCCTGTCGTCGGTTGCAATGACTGCCAGGACGAGTTCAAAGATAAGCCGTTCAAGTACTACAATGATGCCGACACCCGCAAATGTCCTGGGTTCACCTGGCCCAAGTGGTCAAATGTTTGTGGCCAGGCGTGCAAGGATCAGTTTGACCAGTGTGTTGCCGTCTACAGCAAGGGTTGCTCTGACCAAGGGTGGAAGAACGACGTTTACAAGCGAACGTCGGAATCTGACGAGGAATTTGCCAAGCGATGGTTCAGCTTCCCCGACATCACCAAGAGCCTCTGGGGAGGCGACAACACCTGCGCGGCTTCCACTGGCCTCGCCGGATCCTGGACCTCGGGAGGCTCTGACAGCCTCCAATGCTGGGGCTGGGGCGGCAACAACCCGGCCTGGGCCATCGCTCGATGCAAGATCCAGTACGCCGACTGCCTCAAGGTCAACGCCTGGGTCAACCCCCAGAGCCAGTGCAAGGCCTGGCCCGGATGCTAAGCAGCGAGCGAGATCTTCTGAACGGTCCATGTTAGCGATTCTTCGCAGGGCATATTTCAGTAATTCTGTAAATAACTTTTTTCCTTTCTTTTTACTGTCTCTACCTTTGGAACACCAACAACCACGCACTCATTTTAAAAAAGTTTTTGGCGGCCATTTTTCTGTATACAACTTCAAGTAACTCTTAATTTTTACATGATGCGCATAGCAATTTTTTCGCACCTTGGTGATGTGCACGATGTCTAGGAACCGAAATGACAATGACCCCCGCGCCGACCTTGCTAAACTTGCCTTCGATCCTCGTTGCGGGAGATGAAATCAACCCTTGAAGGGGGTGAAAGGAATCCCGCTCGCAGCGCAGATGCGAAGACAAACAAGTCAGCCCAGGAATGATTCAATTGGAGACTGCAGCATTAGAAGATTGCGACAGCTACCTGCCTGTCGGCAAAGATCATAAGAAAGAGAGACGAGCCACATCTCTGGCCGGGTGAATGCAGGGTAGGAGATGGCATCTCGGTCCCTGAGGTTACATTGAACGTACCACGGGCCCACCTCCCCGCCTCATTCCCAGCAAACTACATGTATCGAAGCACGTACATATCTTTTCCCGTTGCCAGCGAACCGGCTGTATGACCAAAGAAAGGTCTCACATGGCCCCGACTATTGATTCCAAGCCAACCTCTGATTGGACGAGGAGCTGCAGGGCGAGTGAACAATCTGCATGAGCTGAAGAGTTTTAATAGTGAACGGCCCGTCGTCACACAACTTGTCTTCTTTGCCTCAATTTTTTCTTGCACGCGTTACGAGACATTTGAATCATGGAGTCTTTGCTTATCTCGCCTGCGGGTTTGGTACGAACGTACTTCCTTGCCACAGCGGCTCTTATCACTTCACTTAATGTCCTTCCGGAGCAGTTACGGATGGCGCTGATGGACTATGGGCCGAGGAGAGGAGCTGACGCCGGCGCGAAGGGTGTGCTGTCGTTGTTGAACTCCTACAGCCAGGTGCCACACTCGTGGTACTGGCACTTTTACATGTTGTCTGTGACGCTGTCGGGGTTTTGGGGCTTGCAGTTCGTTACGCACGGGTCGGTGATGAAGGTATTGGCTACCAGCATGGTGGCTTCTGGAGGGGGTGATGCTTCGACAGACCTGGGGTCCGTGTATGCAGCGTGGTTCATGATGGCGCTGCAGGGAATGAGGAGGCTGTATGAGTGTTTCTTCGTCATGAGACCTGGCAAATCGCCCATGTTGGCCTTGCATTGGGTGGTGGGACTGGGCTTCTACGCGGCCATGAGCGTGGCGGTTTGGGCGGAGGGATCTGGTGAGTTGTTGCTCCTTTGCTGATGGCTTCTACTGCCAGAATATTGTGTGATCCTAACGGTGTTGTATAGGTGCGATTCTGGCATCGTGGGATCCAGACTTGTCACCGGCTGTGTCGGTGTCCTTGTCTCCGCGGGTACCTTGGGCACTGGTTGTATTCGTCTTTGCGAGCATAGCCCAGAATCAGTGCCACAGCTACCTGGCTGGCCTGAAGAAGTATACACTTCCTGAAGAAGGCAGCTTCAAGTATATCGTCTGCCCGCACTACACTTACGAATGCATCATATATCTCGCCATGGCCTTCCTCACTGCCCCGCAAGGACGTATGCTGAACACTACGGTCCTGTGCGGCGTGGTCTTCGCGGCGGCGAACTTGGCGACTACTGCGGTCGGCACGAGACGGTGGTATGTTGGAAAGTTTGGTCCCGAGAGTGTGGCCAAAAAATGGGTCATATTTCCAGGCATTTTTTGATCCACGATCAGCACCCTAGTAGGATTTTGTGCAGCAGAAACAAAGTCGAATTGTCGGGTCCTGCCCTCCGAAGCCAGTCATCGGTTTTGGAGCAAACGCAGCTGCTTTCCAATGTTTGACACCCTGAGCACGTCTCGATATGTGAGACTCGTGCGTGTCTGTCGTATGTTGCGACCACTGAGGTATACCTCCGGACTTCTTAAAAGTGACCAGTTGGCTATCGTCTCTGGGCATAAGTCGCTGTCTTCTTTGACGTCAGCGATCCCGTGTAAATGATCTGTGTAAAGACTGTCGGTGGTGATAAGCAGGCTGCGAGGCTCCTGCAGAATCCTCCAGGCTGAGCTCGAATCCAGGACACCGTCTTCTTTGCTGCGGTACACATTGAGACAAAGACTCGCACCGAGACTAACGGTACACACGACTGGCCAGTACGCTGCGCCGTCCTATACAGGATAAGCTTCACAGGCCGATTGCCAGGCGAGTCGGTCCAAGTCCTTACCTTGTGAGGCATGATGCCAACTCCGGGAGGATACTCGTTGACGAGCACATGGTTGGGTCTGTGGTGAGGACTCTGGGAAAACATGTGGTCTGACTCGGAAGCATGGACGTCTTTTGCGAAGGGGATACTACAGTCAGCTCGCCCGACCAGAGTCAGTGACAACAAACGCGATATAATGGGATCCTCGAGCCAAGGCGGAAGGGCGGCGTTCAGAAGGGTGTCCTTGACAAGATCAGACGGCCATGCCTGCAACCTGCGATGAGTGAGTTGCGTCCATCGTGGCTTGGGTACAGACGCGATCTAGCATCGAATCAAGCGTCAGCGATGTGCGGTGATTGACTTGTCTGACCTAGCATGATAGGGAGGACGTCAAGATGTTAAGAGGCAACCAGGACATGCACGCACCCTGTCTAGGATGTAACGCTCCTCTCGCTCGCTTATGAAGCCCGAGATGTAATACGCTGTCGACGGAAGACCTGTAATCTTTACAGCTTGAAGATCCGGAGGCAAGACGAAGCCTTGTCGGTCAGCCATGCTGGTGGTTGGTCGTGGCGCAGTCGGCGGGTTTGCGCAGGAGAAATGAGGTGAAGCGAGACAACAAAAAGCGAGCTTGTGCGACTTGCATGAGACAAAGCCAAGGGATCAACCCTGACAACGTCGAAGCGAGGACTGGCCTTACGAGTGCGGACCTTGGCATGAACAAGCCTTCTTTATGATGCTTCTGAATGACACTGAGATGTTTGAAGTCGAAGGTAATTGAATACGGGGGCGGGGGGCGGCGGCGGCCAATAGGGCAAACAGATGATTGCGTTCTGCTCGTGGGGGAAGCTGAGTTTAAAGATGTCTCAACAGGGTCCTGATTTTCGACTGTCTCAGGCCAAAACTAAAACTTCTCAGTGATGTTCGTCGACAAAGTCTCTGTTCGCGCCCCGACCAGCATGCCTGTCCTCTTGATGCGAGGCGGTGCCTGATTGTGCGACTGCGTTTGATCTGCAGATGGATGCCAGGAAGTTGAACATTCACATGATCTGCACACATTCAATTTCGAAGAATATGATCTTGAAATTAGCGGCGGGGAAACATCTGCATGTATGATTAGAACCAGTCATTTGCGTTCAATTGTAGTGAACGTAACTGTTTTGGGAAGGAGATCTCTTAATAGTGTGGAATCATAATTTCGGAATTACCTGGACTCACGGTAGGTCTGGAGAAACGAGACGGTCCGCCTTTTCGAGGCTGGACCTTCGTCCAAAGCTATTTCAAGTTACTCTGCCAATATATAGAAGGAAAGGCAGGTGCGCCGGATGGCTAGGTCGAGCTTTGCAAAGCAACGCTGTTGTCCAAACCGGACCGTGCAGCGACATGAAGAGACAAACACAAAAATTACAGGCGCTCGTGACGGCGGGTATTTTTTTGTTGGCTTCAGCTATTCAGCAGCCCCCGTCTCATGGGCTAACCGGACTAGGGTGGAGCCATCCCCAGCTTTTTTCTTAAATCGTCACCAATCAGCATGTGGCGATGAAACCGTCGACCCTGCGCGTGGAGATTGTCGAGACCAGACCAAACCAGTCGTCGCGCAGCATTCGAAAGTAGGGCACATGGCTGAACCGTGTTGACCGGTTCCATGGAACAACAAAGCCGAGGAAGCAAAGCGCTCTGCTTTGTGACTATTACTGCTCGATGCCTGTCGCGCCATGCTCGTTTGCATGTTTCGGGGTTAGGCATTTTCCCAAGATAGCGAGGCTAGCATCTCATGTCAATTGATGAAAGACTTCCATTCTAGGTCTAGGCGAGCGCAAGCAGCCAGCACGGGACAGGTCGAGTGCTTAGTCACGGCGAGCCATTGCCGAATTGCTCGGAGAGGGGCCCAGCAGCACCAACCATGGCTGGCGGGCAGTGCCACCAGAAAAATACGGACCAGACCCAGCACTCGCTATTCGCTATCGCTGTCCACTGACTTTGGCTTTTTGCTCGTCCATCCTCCGTACTTGTACGCTTCTTATCCTCGCTTCGATTCTCCTCATCCTTCGCCACCACCGCGCCTGAGTAACATCCCCTCCCCCGTCTGTCCTTGTGGTCCAGCCTCGAGACTCGCTCAGTCGGGCTCTCGTCCTCACCAGATCAAGGAGCAAAATCGGCGAATCTATAATTGGCACACAAGCCGCCCCTCTCAACGCGCGTAGCGGCACAAACCCAGTGCATCGCCAGCTCGAAGAAGCCCTCAATAGGGGCTGCACCATCTCGTCCTCCATTCCGCCTCGACCCCCTTGCGCGGAAAGTAGATATCTACCCCTTGAATTCTTGTTCTCGGGATACTTGTTCGACAGTGTCAGCCTTACCGCAGACAGCCCGCATCGTCCCGAGGCTGCGTCGGCACCGGCAGCTCCCCGTGTACAATCAGGATGGTCGTGCCTGCGCGGCCTGCTTCCCGATAAATGACATGGATGCGCAGAATGCCGCAGAGTCGGACCATAGCAAGCATGCCGGCACCGCCTCGCAGCAGCGACGGGGCTCTGACAATGACTCGAAAGGGAAGGTCGACTCGATGGTAAAAACATTGTCACCTTTGCAGAAGGCAAAGACGAAGTCTCTTAATGCTGGCCACGCTGTCACGCCTTCCATCGCCGCTCGTGCAGAAGATGCAGCCGAAGACCGGGACTCGGACGCTGAGACCATAGTGCTACCTGGGAAGGATGGCCACTCGCCATCCAAGGCCCGCAAGGTCAGACAAGAAGACAAGAGCGAAAGCGATGGCGACGTTGTCAAAGCCAAGACTGATGCTTCCAAAAGTCCGAAGCATTCTCATGATGCTCATCGTGTGCCTGTTGCAGCCTCTGTGAAGCGACCGGGAGAAGGCATCAGGAAGAAGCGTCCTTCCATTTCTGCCGGGTCCACGGCGGAGAAGGAGCATCGACATCGCAAAAAGGATGCTGTTTCCAGTGGCCTGAGCTCAGCACCGACTTCTCCGCCGCAGCATTCACAGGCCCAGATTCCTCACCCAAACAAGAGTCGGCGCTCCGATGCTGCGCTGTCTTCTCCATCCTCAGACTCTGAACACGCCCATTATAAGACATCAACAAAATCATCCTTACGCGACAAGCTAAAGTCTGGCGAGCGATTGGTGTCGAATCAGCGCAAAGCTCACAAAGCTGAATCCGACGGCGAGGGTGATAACCGCAAAGCACGACGCCAGCGCACCACCAGCGCTGGCGTGGACCCTGGCCGTCACAAGACATCCAGGGAAGGTCAAGGTCACGGCAAGCACGAAAGCCGGCATCGCTCCATCTCTCCACCGTCTCGACAACACCGACGAAGTATCTCATCCCAACTCCCGCTTCAGTCTGCCCCATCCAACGGCCTTACCCATAAAAAGCGGCGCCCGCCACCACCACTCCTGACCACCGATTACGACTCAGACGACTCATCTCCAGGCGGCAGCCCTCATCCCCGGAGCATCACACTGCGCAGCTTGGCGACCCCAGCGTCTGCGGATTCAAATGTCTCTCCCGCCAAGATGGGCCCTCATAAAAAGCATCTCGACGCCCACGGTCAGACTCTATTGGCGCGTGCCTGCGCCCGAGGGGAATACGAGGGCGCCAAGCAAAGGCTGCGTGAGAGGCCCGAGGACCTGAACGTGGCGGATTATGCCGGAAACACCCCTTTGCAGATCGCTGCGATTAACGGTTGCGAAGACATTGTGAAGCTCTTAGTCGAAGCTGGATGCAATCTGGACTGCGTCAATTATGATAAGGACACACCTCTGCTCGATGCTGTCGACAACGGACACCTGGGTGTCATCAAAATTCTCCTCGACGCCGGCGTTAACCCTCGGAAGGCTAACGTAAACGGAGAGGAACCGATCGATCGAGTCAGAGACGACACTGAGAATGCCGAAGAGATACGTGCGGCCCTGCTGGATGCTCGGAAACGAGCCGGAGACAGGCGCCGCACGTCGGAAGACCAGCTTTCACATACGGAAAATATCGATCCGCGCGATTCCAATGCTCCAGAAAGTCCGAGACACTCTCCCGCGGCTACCATTTCTGGAACTTCCAGCCGGAGAGGTGGCACGGTTCGTTCCACGAAAACCCGGAACGATCTCCTCTACATGCCATTGGACGATAAAACTTTGCGACTGGCGGCTGGCCGTGGGGATGAAGACCTGGTCGTTCGCATCCTCAATGTCAACGAGGGAATGGACGACCCGGAGTCCATGGTCGCTGCAGCCAGAGGCGGCCACGATCTAGTGATAGAGCTGTTGCTCAGTTTGGGCGGTGCCAACGCTGATCCTGGCCCTGTGGATTCCCTCCCAGGAGAGTTCGCAACTCCGATTCTCGCTGCGATCGGCCAGGAAAACATCAAGGTAATCAAGATTCTTTTGGAACAGCACGGCTTCGATCCAACTCGTCGATTCAAGGGCGAGACATATTACGAGATCGCAGGAAGGCGCCAAGGCACGAACTGGAAAGAAGAGGAGCAGCTGCTCAAGAATGCTTATGACGAATACAAACGGTCTCACAGAGACGCCTCAAAGTCAAAATCAACGGGTGTTCGTCGCGATCGGGACAAGGGTTCTCGTCGCGAGGACGGCACTGAAGCCAAAGCTGCCAGGCGCCATCTCTCGAGTCCAACGAGAGACGTTGAAATGAAAAAGAAGCCGACGAAATTAGAAAGCCCCAGAGAAAAGAGAAGGGCGAATTCGCTCACCAACAAATTCGCTGATGACAATCAAAAGCGAGGCCCAGGGAGACCAAGAAAAGAGCCGTCTGCCACCTCAGACCGCGAGTCATCCCCCCCTTTGTCCAGCAAGCCACAGAAAGCAAAACGAGCAGATCCCGACGTTGCAGCATTGTCCTCTGAAGGCGAGGCAGCCAAACCTCGACGAAAGTTAGTGTCAAAAGGAGAGCTCCGAGGAGAGCGAGACAAGCAAAAGCGACTATTCTCTGGTAAAGAGCCACCTAGTCCTCACGAGGGGAGAGGCGATGAGTCCTCGGAAAAGCCTAGGCCAGCAGAAAGGTATCACGATAGAGCCAAAGCGTTGAAACGTGATGACCTGAAGGATCGGCCAAGTGGCGAAGTTCCATCCAAGAGGCATCGCTTGAGTTTGACACCTGATCGTCCGAATGAGCACATCGACAAGGACAGTTTTGAAGCTCCTGCCAAAAGACGTCGTCTTGATTCCGAGAACCAAGACAACCGCATCCGAAAGAAGCAAGTCTCCGATGACCCGCGTCCACGGCAGCCAACGTCTTCTGGGGAGAATCTTGTCAAGCCGGCAACGGCGGCCTCATTTAAGGATCAAGACAACGGTATTTCAAAACGCAATTCCGACCTCAGGCCTTCTGGACATCACGTCATCGGCGAAAGATCCATCAAAGTAAAATCCGAAGATGTCGATACTCCTATGCCAGATGTGGAGCCAGTAAAGGTTTACGAGTCTCGAGACGCTGGCAGGTCGAAAATCGATGATGACGTGATGAAGAAGAGAGAGATGGAGGAGATGAAGAGGAGGAAGAGGAGAGAAGAAGAAGATGAAGAAGAAGTAGAGCAAGCCAAGAAAGCCGAGGAGGAAATTAAAAGGCGTCAGGCAGAAGATGAGAGGAAGAGACGCTTGGAGGAAGAAGAAGCTCAAAAGCGGAGGGAGTTGGAAGAGCGCGAACGCCGCGAAGCAGCCCAACGCGAGGAGGAAGGAAGGCGGAGACTGCTGGAGGAGGAAAGGAAGAGAAAGCAAGAAGAGGAAGAAAGACGACGACTGGAACAAGAGGAACGTCTGCGCAAAGAACAAGCGGAACGTGAAGCAGCAGAGGAAGCCCGCCGACAACGCGAGGAGGAGGAGCGAAAAGAGCGCGAGCGTCGCGAACGAGCTCATCGAGAAGAAATGGAACGCAAGCGTGCCGCTCGCGAAGCCGAGTTAAAGCGGGCTCGCGAGGAACAGGAACGTGCTCGACTGGAGAAACTCCCACCGCTGCTTCGCTGGCTCGATACTTGTCCAGATCCCAAGTCAGTGTTGGTTGCGGATAAATTCAAGTATATGCCGGGCATGCGATACGACACTATTCAACCGTCAGCCACCGGCAGTCCCGAGGGCCGTGAACAGTGGCTTCTCAATACCCATGTTGCCCTTCTACTTGGGGAGAAGGATCTGCGCCTTTCTCGGTGTGAGTGCAATTCCTCAAATTTCTCGTACGCCGGTCATGCGCGCTGACAATGAGCTATCCGTAGATACGGCCTGGGAACGCCAACCTGTGACCCTTCTTGCCAAGAAGTCCATCTGGCGAACGGAGGGGCGGCGATATACGCTTCTGACACAACCACTTTGGGATTTTGGAAGACATCTGCCCGGGTATTTCGGCGATGTCGAATTCGGACAGCTGGACTACGCTATCAGGCTGCGCTTGCTTAATGAGTCTTGGGAGAAGTTTGTAGCGCTCGATATGTTCTTCGTCAAGGTACGGGCTTCTCCCTCAACTGCTTGGCTTTATCATTGGCTCATTGATTTCTATAGCTCTCTGATTTCCTGTACACCGTCCCAAACATTCCCCATCTTCGCAACATCCGCATCGGGATCGAGTATCGTGAGCTGCCGGAACGTGAAGAGCAGCTGATTGGATGGAAGTCAGCGCAGAAGTGGAGGATAGATCCCGACATCGAACGTTACCACGGCTTTGCCCCACGCTACAGATACTATGTCAATGGTGCCTGGGCCGGGGAGGAGCTTCCTACCACGGCCGAGACCAGCAAGACACCGTTTCCCGAGCAGCGAGTCCCGCGTCGCGGTTTGCTGCGGGTTTACCCCGACGATCCCGAATACGAGCGCATTTGCGCAGAGCAGGGCATCGAGCCTGTGGTCAATGGCTCTCAAACTCCCTCTCTAACAAGTGGACTTCATTCATCCCCGACAACATCCACAACAACTGGATTTACACACCTCACTCTTAATGGTACGGACAAACCTACGAACCGAGATCAACCTAATGGCACATAAGTCGCATGATACCAAACAAGCCCCGCCTGGACGGCTGACAGGAAGCAACTCTGACGCTCGAGGTGGACAAGAGAAAGTAGCACGACAGAACCAAGCCGATGAAATACGAATGACGGAATACGACTTTTCATGATCAGGATTACATGAATTACTCTGAAGAATGTGTTACATAAAGAAGTTCGACACCTTCTCTGATTTCCACCTTGCATGCGTAACACGATTGGGTTGTGTGTTGCGGATTCTGTTTATAGAGTAAAGGAGAAAAAGTACCCTGTATATCGATGATGGACTGCAGGGAGTTGAAAGCGAGCGCCACGGAGCGGGTTTCTGCTATGAGGTATATCTCGTGTCGCGTTGAAGTGCCAATGCGTCACAAGAGGAAGGAACATCTCTTCAAGCCATGCTCACTACCAGTGTTTGACCTCGGCTGGCTGGCTGACTCGCTCGACTTCTCTCATATTGCTTTTCCTTCTTGGATGATGGCTGTTGTGCAGTAGCTCGGACAGCTCTGCAGTATATTTGTATGGCGACGGAGGCCAAGGCAGGGTGAGCATCAACCGAGGCGTTTTTCTTTCGAGGTTCTTGAGAAAGAAAGACACTTGTCGCTGTACGGATAGCACGTGTAGGAAGGATCACACTGAATGAATAGTGTTAGGCGAGAACAGGCGGCTTTCCCCCACCCAATAAAGTGTCAAATATCCCCCAACTACGATGTGATGTTGTAGACTTTGATGGAATCGGGGGGGGATTTATCGAGACCTCGGATTGAATGACATTGCATGTTTGACTCAATGTCGTGCACGGCGTAGATGCTGATGGGTTTTCGGACGGACTGAACACGAGTCTTCCCTGAGCGACCTCCCTGAGCGGTGGGCTGAGGCGTACTATTTGCCATGTTGTGAGAAAAGTCATTTTACCCCACCAGACTAACCCACCACCTTCATCGCTCCGTACTTGAATCCAACAATTGCACGCCCACCACATCATCTTCGCTGCAACCCATTGACTCCTTGCGCCCCTAGGGTCATCCAGGGCCCTGCTGCATCGTGAGGAGAACACGCTGCATCAAACAGATATCAGACATTCGCGGTAGAATTCGCACACAACAGCCAGCATGTCGACCACGGTGGAAAAGGTCCGTCCCTCATCTCCGTCCAACATGGATTGTACAACTCGCAGCCACTGACAAACCTCGCTAGATCAAAGAAATAGAGGCCGAGGTGCGTACATACCCCGACTGCATGCGCCGATACTCGCGCCACAAGATCCGAGATGTCCAAACGAGCTGTTCTAATGTATCCGTGATGGGGTTCCCGGGGTCCAGATGGCCAGGACGCAGAAGAACAAAGCCACGTCCTTCCATCTCGGCCAGTTGAAGGCCAAGCTTGCCAAGTTGAAGAGAGAGCTTTTGACGCCCAGTGGTGGTGGCGGTGGTGGAGGCGGCGCTGGTTTCGATGTCGCCAGGACAGGTGTTGCGAGTATAGGCTTCATCGGGTTTCCTTCCGTGGGGAAGAGTACGCTCATGAGTCGATTGACGGGGCAGCATTCCGAAGCTGCAGCTTATGAGTTCACTACTCTGACGTCTGTTCCGGGGCAGGTCGTGTATAATGGTGAGTGAAGGGGCAGCCGTCGAAACGATTTTGATTCCGTGGTGGAGAGGGCACAACTGGCCTTTGGTGTGCAAAGAGCAATCACATCAGGGAGTTGCTGACTCGTCTTTACATAGGCGCCCCTCTTCAAATCATCGATCTGCCTGGTATTATCGAGGGAGCTAAAGACGGCCGTGGCCGAGGTCGGCAAGTCATTGCAGTGGCCAAGACGTGCCATCTCATTTTTATTGTCCTCGATGTCAACAAGCCCCTGACGGACAAACGCGTCATCGAGTCCGAGCTGGAGGGTTTTGGCATACGCATCAACAAGGAACCTCCCAACATAACGTTCAAGAAGAAAGACAAGGGCGGCCTCAACATCACGAGCACCGTCCCTCTGTCACATATTGACCACGACGAGATCAAGGCAGTCATGAGCGAGTACAGAATCAACTCGGCCGATATCACGATTCGGTGCGACGCCACAGTGGATGATCTGATAGACGTACTGGAAGCCAAGAGCCGAGCGTAAGTTGGTCTAGGAAGTGATCGTCTACCAACGGCGCAGTTCGTTGGTGGTGAAAACTTTCCACTTTGGCTGACTGACGCTCAACAACGAATAGTTATATCCCAGTCGTGTACTGCTTGAACAAGATCGACTCCATCAGCATTGAAGAACTCGATCTGCTCTATCGCATTCCCAACTCAGTTCCCATCAGTTCCGAACATGGCTGGAATGTTGACGAGCTGATGGAAGCAATGTGGGAGAAGCTGAACCTGAAGCGTGTTTACACCAAACCCAAGGGCAGAGCACCCGACTATTCTGCCCCGGTCGTCCTGCGTTCTAATCGTTCTACGGTTGAAGATTTCGTAAGTTATCCTTCCCCCCACCCACTCACCTGCAGCTCCTCGACACATGGTGATGATGACCCTTGCCGCAATCTGCCTGCCTGAGACACACAGCATGCGGTGAGAAGAAGAAAATCCACCCAGTCTAACGAGCTCAGTGCAATCAAATTCATCGCAGCATTGTGGAACAATTCAAGACAGCCATCGTTTATGGCAAGTCTGTGAAACATCAACCGCAACGTGTGGGCTTGGCCCACGAGCTGGACGACGAGGATGTCGGTACGTGCATGGCGACTCCTTTCTTTTTCTTTTTCTTTTGTCCTTTACGACAAGTCACCCGCATTACCCTTACCCCTGAAAGGAGATCGGCGGTCGACAGATACGGAGATACGGCGCAGAGTACTCCGTAATCGGACAACTTCACAGCAACGTGCTGCTCAGCGTGCGCAGTCTGATCAGTCTGAGCCCCTGCTCCCGGCTCTCCCTACCATCCCAGTCTGCACGTTGTCAGAGCACGTACTTGCGTGTACGGAGTACGGAGTACTCCGTATGCAAATCCTACGTTTGTAGAATGTGGCAATGCTAATATAATCATTAGTCACCATTATCAAGCGATGAGCTCCATGAGCTGATGCCATCCTTGAGACTGATCTGAACTCACGAGGGGAAAGACAGTGCTGGAATACTGCTCTGCCTGACGTGTATCTTTCGTCGAGTGTTGACGGCCATCTACTAGAGGCCCATTTGATCCCTCATTGCAGTTATCGGGACGCAATATTCATCACGATACCAGTCTACGTCAGATTCGGAGTTCGACGAAGGCCGTCGCGCGCTACTGCTTGCCACATCCTCTCTGATACATAGGCGCACAGTCTCTTGTCATTCGCGCTCGACCTTTAGGACGAGCGACTTCCTGAAGCGACCTAGTCGTTCAAAGAATCCTGGAGCGTCGCAACCAAGTAGCAGGCTTATGGGTGCTGCCGCCTCGGCCAGGACTGGGACCAGCAATGAGAACAAGAGGGGAGATCAGAATTCAACGAGCAGGCAGCCATGCTCCATCAAAAGGTCTGAACCAGCTGGAAGCTCGATGGAGTTAGAAAGAGCGGCGGAGGAGATAGCGGCATCCCGCTCACGGCTAATTACGGTCAAGACAAGGACAAGATCAGCTATGCCAGCGGGGCACAACAAGGGCCGGGGTCTAGATGTATTAGCGAAGAAACACCCACGCCAGGCACAAGCAGGCGATAGCTTGTCAAGCCCTTGGCGGCAAAGAGTGAAGGAAGACAGAACACTGAATGATACAGAGAACCAGACCAGTCTGTCGTTCATCGCGCAATTTCAGCTGTGACATAATGGCTGTCCGATCGATGTGATCGAGGAGTCATTGTTATTCTCATGTCCTGACGAAAACAAAAGATCCTCGACGAGACGACATCATTGGGGGGGGGGGCTCACAGGCGACAACTTGGCAGCTGCCCTCCCCAGGACCTTTCCGTGTAGCGTCGGGCGTTGCTGATCTCCGCTCCCCCCCTGTGCTGTGTGGAGCACATCCAGGGTCAACGCAGACATGTCCATGTATGCATACGGGTGCGCATATCTTCATCCTGTCCTGCATGGTTGACAAACAGGTACTAGCTCGCATCGTGCGCAGCCATCAGTTCTCATTGGCAGCCCGAGGTCGTTGTGACAGACGGGGAGAGCCGGCATGTCTGCACATAACAAAATGCCCCGGCCATACTGGCTCTATTCTCACAGACATTGTGGATGCTTTGATCCATCTTCATGAAGAGCTGAAGCGAAAAGACTGCAAGCTGATTGAACCAGCTGGGTTTCTGTACGGCGAGACGTCAGGAGCCCGTGGTCTGGACGAGGCACAAAGCAATTCGTACGGAGTACGGAGTACAGGATCGACATACATTCGCCATTTCGGACCTCCATGGCCTCTTCAGGGAACCCGGGAAGGGAAGGCGATGAACTGTGGCATCGACAGGAAGGAAAGGCTCGGCATCGCCTTGGCCTGCATGCAGCACGCAGGCGCTTACCGGGGCCGCAGATTGGGTCGTTTCCTCCAGACGTCCTGCAGTGGTGGATGCACCCTCCAGATCGCTTTGGGCATCAAAATGCTCATAGCGTCGAAGAGAGTTGGATTCTCAGCCTTTCATATTCCTTCCCTTACCGCCGAGGAGGTATCAAGAGCTTGGCCGGCCGAGGTGTCGAAGGGCAAAGAAAATCGGACCCCCTTGATTGGATCATTCGCATCACCACGGCAGTCGTCTTCGCGCCGTCCCCTCCAGTCCTTTTGACGTTACGCCGTACTTCGTACTTCGTGCAAGGCATCAATGAGAGCTCTGCCGTTCTCTAAGTCGATCAACAAAATGGTGCCAAGGTCGTGTCACTGAGAAAGAGCTGAGGACAGGCAATGGGTCTAGTAGGTAGTATTCCGACACCATGAAGGTAACTGTCCTGATTGCATGTTTTGTGGGCGACGGATGCCACACTTGCGTCTGGTACGCCTCTGAGGCAAGCTGCAGGATGAAAGATAGTCGCTGATGGTAGGGAGATACTCAGCGGGGGTTTTGCCACTAGTTCTCTGCCAAGTCAATGGTGCTGTCGTCACTCGGCTCGCCAAAAACCAATGCCATCGTTCTCAATCAGAAAAGAAGCATATTTGCTGGGCAGATGGTGGTTCACATAACCTGTACTCCGTAGAGAGCCTCCGATGGTGTTGAACAGTGACACCAGGGCCTGTTAACCGGGCAAATAGCTTCGGACCCTTTATATCGACGTGATACTCGCCTGGGGCCGTCTAGCAGTAGACCTCGGGTGTGCTGTTTGGCCGGCATGATTACAGCGCATTCGTGGATGGCAAGATCGGCGAAGTGATTGGAACGCATAGTCAGATGACCAGTGGGCAAAGCCTTCATCAGTGTCACGAGCATATTTGTTTGTCTGTCAAGACCGTCACGAAGCCGTCGTTGGAGTAATCGTTTTGGTGAGACAGTCAGAGCTACAATGTGACAGCTCTGAGCTTTGTCGTCATTGGCTCACAAATGATCGACCTATTACCTCACTGTGTGGCCAAGCAATTTTGTTGCTCATACGTCGGGTCTTGGCCGCAGCTGATCTCCGGAAACGTCAATCACAAAGGACGCGTGTAAGCCACGAAGAGATGCGCGTTCCGTACCTGCTTTTGAGGCTCGGTGATTCATGCCGAAGTGGCTTAGCTGGGCACTGGTCAGCGCCACACTCTCACCCTAACCTGGTATGATCCGATGCGCGCAGCAAGAACAGTTTCATACGGTGGCTGTATACTCCGTACGGAGCACTCCATAGACATGTACTGTCAGATATGTTCCTGCGTTTGTCGAAGCAGGTGGAGCAGGCCATGTTCAATAGTGCTGTCCTTGTCGAGCTATTGAACACTTCAGTCAACTTGAGGAATCACTCTGCCACGCCCGGACGATGGCAATGCGAGGCCACGAACCTGTCTCTTGAAGGCTTCTTACCAGGTCAGTACTTTTCTGATGCGCCCTGCTTCGTACTCGTGGCGAAATGCCGCTCGATTACCGGGGCTGACTTGCTTTGTCTGCTTTTCCCGATGCCAGGCATAGAGAGACAGAGCCGGGGATGCGGATAGTATTGGTCGACGGGAAACCTGCCCGCACAGCGGAGCTATTGTCTCTGCCACATGCAGCTTCTTTTTCATCAGGCATGCGCACTCCTGAAGGGTCTGCGCGTGCCGCTCTGTCGCTAAGTTTTCGCACCCCCTTCCCGGTGATGACAGCAGCGTCATGCTTGCTGATGACTCGGTGCCGCGCCAGATTTTTGAAAGTCTTCTAGCTCTTGGCCAGAATGAGCACCCGAGACAGCTTCCTCATGCTCCAAATTCCTCATTCGACGTACAGTCAGCCTCTCTGGTGCCCTTCGCCGACCCTGGTGTAGTCCGTCATCATCGGCTGCATGTACAGTAGTATACAGTATGCGCCATTTTGTCGTGAAGTTGTTGGCCACCTACAAATGAGAAAAGGTACATCATAGTCAAGGACTCATCCCGTTCTAAATTCCAATATCGACCCCGTATTGGTCGAAGTCTGCGCGGCCCAAAGACTAGGGCTGATCCGTTCATGACAACGCCGCCTGCAACGCCGCCTGCAACATCGTGCAGTAGGTGGCAGGATCTCGTTCTGCCTTGGCAAGCAATTGATCCATTTTAGGGGTGGGAACTTCAACCCCGCCGACCAGATTTCTCCAATAATACCGTCCCATGTTTCTCGAGTCAAGCCGCAGCATTGTCTCAACCGGACCGACAATGCTGCGTGCAATTGGTAAATCCACGAGGCAGCATGGCAAAGAGGTCGGTGGCGGTTGATTGTTTGTTCATGCCGTCTTGAGCCGACAACATTCGAGACAATGTCTTGCAATGCTCCAGCACTTGAGGGAGAGGGTCGGTCAAGTGTGGAGGGGCTAACTCGCCGATGCCAAAGTCATGGATTCTCGATCCAGAACTTGGAAATAAAAAGTGACACGTCATGTACCATAAATGGACGGGCGAGGAAAATAATTGCGGAGTATCTTTGTCAATGAGGCAATCAGCCATTGAGTAGGCCGCGAATCTATCACCGATCAAATTCATGCGGGGCCGATCGAGAGTTCCGCTGCAAACCACATACGTGACAGCGGCATCTCGAGCATTGTGGCGCGACAGCCCACGGCGTACGGAGTAGTCAGTAGCACCTGGCAAAAGACAGTTACCGTGTGAGCCGAAACCAAAGTCCTGGCATGGCGTGGTGGCAGCCAGCATACGGTACACCCATCCCCTCCTCGACTCCGCATAATGCAAGTTCCAAGAGCTCGGGTTCGAGAGCCGGGTTGTAGGCACGCACCTGTGCCCAGGGATACGGACCAAGTGAATCCAATGTTTCGGATCGTTTTTCTTTTTCTTGTTCCTCTTTGTCCCTCTCGTCCCCTGAACCCCCTTTGCCTCCTGGGGGTTTTCCCCTGGGGCGAGGCTTTATGACTGCTTCTCCGACCATGTGGCGGGATTAGCTCAATACCGACTCGGTATCCCGCACTTGCCTGCTCCATTCGGAGTAGGCGGCACTGCTGATCTAGAGCGGAAAACCGGGCAGCAGGGTGTGGCTCTGGTGTGCAATCAAGCTTCCCGCCTTTCAACCGTCGGCCGCCTTTACTGCGTGAAGCCGTCACACATTTTTTTTGTTCTTCCCGGCGCCCCGTAGGCTAGGGCAACCTTAAAAACCGACTGCCGAGCTCTACGTGAGGGTTGCAAAAGGTGTGCTGATGCCCGTCAGTAGTGCGGTACGGAGTATGGAGAACACAATCTCTGTCTGCACCAGCAAATGAACAGGGGGGTGAGAGGGTGAACGCTACATTCTCATCTCCCGGAGAGACACACCTCGTGGTTTCTGTGGCCCGTTCATTCTGAGATGTCTCGGGCAAGCACGAACCCGGCTTAACGGTCCATGCGGGCCAATAACGACACCGCTGGCCGATGTTTCCCATGCCGGCAAAAAGCAGTGGCTTACTTTGCCGACGCAAATTGTTAGGCAGGCAGCTGAGAGGAGGCCTGGTCGGGCTTTTTGTCGAGGGTCTGGGGCATAATACTGAGCGTTCCGCAAGCACATAGAGCTACACAGTGCGTACTGCAGGTTCTCGTAAGGTTTGACACAACGTAGAGAGCATAGGCCTTACTGGCTATTGAGGATAAGCCAAGAAGAGTTCCTCTCGGGATGTTGCCACACCTGCGGATCCAGCTCGGAGTAGTGGGCCAGTGGAGCAATCTGGCTGGCTCCAAGCAGAAACGGGAATGAGATCTGAATCCGTCGAACCGAGATAGTTTGCTCTGCAATGTCCCAATTTTTAGTTCCGTTAGATCGGGGCTGCTGGCTGCATGTGCAGTTCAGACGGAAAACCTATCTTTTAGTGCCCGCTTTCATCCGTAATAAGCTACAGCTCCTTTTGTTGGAGCCGCTTCCTGATCAGACAAGACTACGCCTTAGCCTGAGGTGAAGCACAGCGAGTGCTTCAAGGATAAAAAATGATTGGTGACATTCCTAGCTGAGGACTCTCATAGCGCACTATGGTCATTTCTGGACCTGGACGAATCGTAAAGGAAGGTCGTTGCCTCGTTCGCCATGATCCCTGCTATTGTCAGCATTCGATGGTCAACTGGCACACCATCGGAATCAGGGACTTTGTGTATGTGGAAGCGCGGATGCGTGTCGATTGTGTTGGCGCAGGGAAAAGACAAGGTGCACAGGAGGCGAGAAACACACAGTCGGCAGGCGGGGTGCCCCGTTGAGTAAGGACGCAATACAGAGTACGGGGGTTCAAAGACACATGGGCCACAAAGGGCAGACGTCTTTCTCCTTGCTCAAAGATCCAAGGTCACGGATCTGGGTTGCCAGGCGCCTGCTAGTAGGTTTGGACACGAGCTTTGTGCTCCGTTTCCGAGGTGTGGTCTCCACAGCCACCTCTGCTTTACACCTGCGTGTGTCTGCGAGGGCAGGTGCAGAGGTCATATTGACGAGCAACAGGAAGGAGCACATCATCAGAAGCAGGTACGGCCGGGAAAATTGACAGAAGTTTAATCAACGCTGTGTCGAACACAGGTCAGAGAAGAAGGAACGCGGTACCAACTACTTTAGGAAGTCGACTGGAGACAGCAGTCGATATGTGCCGCATATTCACCATGTCACCATGTTTGTTGCCTTCATCCACATTCGTCTACCAGGTCGCTGCGTGCGCGCGGATGACCCCGTAAAGTACGGAGTATACTTTCCCTCTTTGGTTTCCCATCTTTTCCCAGCCCAAGCGGGCCGCCTGGCCCTGGCAGGTTTCTCTCCTTTGCCACGTCCTGATGACGACGAGTTTGACAGCTGAAGCCTGCCGCTGGTCAGGCCTTGGCGATAGCTGATTGGTTCGTCATGGTGACCCCTTCCTGCGCATTTGCGGAGTCGGCAAATCGACATGTCGTTTGCGCTCCAAGGACGAAAAGCATTGTCACGATGCCAGCCGCTGCGTCATGACGCGGCACCAAAATAAGGGTGCATCCGCCCACGACGAAAATGATCAATCAGCGAAGGGGTTTATCTCCTTTCATGTTTCGTACCACCTCAAGTGATTCATCTACCGCATGTTGGTCTCGGCCAATTTGTCGGGGATGCCAATTCTGGAGCCCACGAAAAGTCCTGGCACGCTTGCGCTTGTTTCTTTTTTCTTTTGCTAATATCGAGCTCGGTACTCCGTACTGCGTCCACGCTCCGTCCGTACGGCAACGCATCCGTCATCTGGGTACCGCGCACGAAGAAGGATGATGTTCTGCATCGCCCACATGGAGGCCACGGTGATGGCGCTTCCTCATGTCGCCTGCCTCTTCAATAACACCCTTGTGTATTTCGGAGCAATCGACTGCTGCACCCCAGCTTGGCTCATTGATTCGGTAGAGGCTATTATCCGTTCTCGCTGCGACTCTGTCTGGATTGTTGCTATGCTGTCGGGGCTTTGTAGACGGCAAACTAATACGGATGACGCACGAATATACATGTCAGTGGCGCAACTATCAACGGGAGGCTGAACGGCCGAAAACGCTTCATCTGACTTTGACGCTGGAAATGGTTCAGCGAATCTCCCTGCCTTGGCAATGACCGATAGTCCTTCGACTCGACAATCCTTGCCTAGTCTCGTCCGGTATGGTGGCCGTATATTCTCCGTCCCGGGTGTTGTTACCTTCCCACACCCTTTCCCTTCCGGATTTCAACGCCACCCACCACGGACAGGTTCGCACCATCTTCGGCCGACCAGTACAATTCAAGCTCGCGCAACCTTTACCGTCGTGTGCGCTTCGAGGGTCTCGCGCTTCACTACATCCGCCCCCTCGCCCACCCCTGGGTGCAACGGAGAGAACCCCCAGGCATCACTAGTGCATGCGCCTGCATCGATCCGTCCGCCTACACACTTGCGAACGTACTCACATTATGTATACTCCGTTCGGAAGATACAGATATTCCACGTCGTCTGTACGGGGTAGTGCGTGGTCAATATCGTCCCGCGGCTACATGTCTGATCATACATTCGTGATCCGTGTCTGTGTCCTATTGCGATTTCGCGCTGAAGGGGCGGCCCCCGTTGATGCTGACTGCTCATCCAAGTGAGACTCAAGCTTTTTAGTCTTTGATAACGGCTTCTCGACAGCCTTGCGGTGGGCCTCTATAAATATTATACAAAGACAATGCAGTTTTCCATCTAGAACTTGGTAGTAAGTGTACATTCGGCCTCTAGGAGCGGAAAGATTCCCTGTTGTCACCCATCAGCGTTCGCCAAGTCCAGCCCTGTCTACCCCTCCGCATTCCATTCAGCGACACCGCCTCATATTTTCCCCCATAAAGACCGTGGCGCCCTGGTTGTTTGAACGAGATCGCAGCGTGGCGTATATCGTGCGAGGTCAACTGACGGTCTCCAATTGAACCTTGTTTCGGTAGCTTCTTTGGTCACCAAACCTCGCGAAGGATCAGTCTGAAGATATCAGGCAGGTGCTGAACTCTTCGCGACCACCATCTTCAAGCGACCCTGCAGTCTTCTGCAGTCTCATCACGTCTGAAGAAGCGCTTCGTTGTACCAAATATCAAGAGGCCGCTACGTCGAGGAGAGGCACTTCTACTTTTCAAAATATAATGGCCTAAGGAGGAACATTTGACATCTTCAACAAGTTGGTCGTCCCTCCTAGGCCCCTTCGTTCTTGGCACCTGATTTTATGTTCTGGCCTCATGACACTTGCGACTGAGGTCTGACTTATCTCAATGTAGTCTAGGCATCGTCTATCTGCCTTGAGCTTGGATTCTCGGCCGTGCATCAGAGCAAGCCAGACATGACAGCCGACGAGCCTGTCACCATGAAACAAGAGTCGACAGCAATCACTCAAAGCAGTAACTATAATCACGAGGCTTGGGCTGCCATGAGCCCTTACCATCACAGTCCCTATGATGGCAGTGCGATGAACGAGTACTCCGGCTTTGGAAGTTATGTCTCTAGTTGCATGACAACGGCCATGCCGCCGTTACAATCAACAGTACAACACCAGCACCAGAATCAAGTACCGCCTCATTCGACGGCGATGGGCCATCACCAACTACCTTTGTTGAACACAACCTGGCCAAGCCAACTGACGAACCCCGTACCCGCATCAGCGACTTTCTCTGTCCCTTCTGTAACATTACCTTCAAAACCTCGAATTCCTCCTACTTTGGATACGCCCAAGCTGGCCAGTCAAGCAGAGAAGGGACGCAAGACGCTGACGACAGAACAAAAGAGAGCAATGTGTCAGTTTCATGAAGAGAATCCGGGCACAAGACAGGCTGACATAGGCTTAAGATTTGGAGTCGAACGCAGGTCAGTATAAAAAGGGAGCTAAGCGTATATGGAAAGAGCAGACACTGATATTCACCTATCCACAGCACTGTGTCCAAGGTTCTCAGACACAAGGATCAGTTTCTAAGAAGGGATCAAGACCCTGACCCGGCTGCGCTGAAACGTGTCGGCAAAGCGAAGAACCCGGACTTTGACCGCACGTTGAGCAACTATGTTCGTAGACAGCAACAACAGGGTTTTGATATCAAGGATGATGAGTTGATGGAACAAGCTCGACGCTTCGCGCATGCTAGTGGAAACCAGGACACGATTTTGGGCAATCTCACTGGCAGCTGGCTGCAGAAGTTCAAGCAGAAGCACGGCATCGGATCCGCAAGGCCAAACAGACGAGCATCAGAGACAAACATGCTGGACATGACGCGACAGACTGAGATTAGCGCGGGGAAAGTTTGTCCATCTTCGAAAGAAGTTTCGCCTTTGTCACCCACTCACCCACTGTCACCTCTATCCGGAGATCGTAGTGACGAAGAGGCACATCGAGATCAAAATATTGAAATGAACTTCACCTACCGTCAGCGGAACTCACATTCGTCGACATCATTGGCCGGCGATTTAAGAGACACGACTACGAGCTCCTCGTTCTCCGGCGGCACATTGAGTCCCATTGGTTCTTTCAATTTCTCGCCAGAATCTAATGTCAGCGGGTTCCAATCAATGCCGATGCGACATGATGTCTCGACTGATTTTGCGCATCGAGAAAAGCGGAACAATACGTTCCCTTCCATTGACGTCGATTTCACGCACCGGCAAGGCGCTTGTGCCGAACCTTTGACGCCACAATTGCCCCATCCCGTTACTGCCTCCTCATCGACCTTGGAGTCACCCGCCAACGACATTCAGACACCGGGATATGCCCTTGACACGGGTCTGACTTCTCCTCTCATCTTATCCCGCAGCGTTAGCAACTCTGGTGCTGCCACGCGTTTGCCAATCACTCCAGTCGAGCTATCTTCTGTCTCACCGACACGAGAAGATGCCAGTAAAGCCGCAAAGACATTGCTACATTATCTACAAAGCGGTGGGGCACTATTCCAGAGCAGTGAATATCAAATGGTGGCGCAATTGACGGAGAAGTTGGAGATGCCTCATCAGAACCACCAGCCTGCGGCAGCCGAGTTGTCGAAAGTTCCAGAAGGTGATACAGAGATGATCGCTTCCCCACCTAAGTGATAATGCACGCGAGTTGAGCATTTGATATTATGGAACAATGATCAAAGACCCAAGACGACGAATTGTTGTCGGATCCCTGAAAGTGAATGGGCATTCCTCAATGGCTATGTATCAATATTTTCAGTTCGGTTCGCATCCAGTCATGACTATGAGGTCTATTGACGTGAGAATGCAAATGTAATGAGTTAGTGGATCGTCTTTCGTCTTCTTTTCGGCATGGGTTCTTCAGACATTATACACGGAAATCTTGAGCGATATTTGGAGAGAGGCACTTAACAGACCGTTTTATCTACGAACATCTGTCATTCGGGTTTTCCTCTAGGCTTGCTGCTGTCGAAGACATCACGCCGTCATAGCAGGGGAAAATTCACAAATACACCAACTACAAACTCCAACAGTGAGAGTCTTTCTGAGATTGTACAATCGCGTAACAAAGATACGTATCAAATTCCTAACTGAGGGTGGCACATGACGTATCAGTGCAAGACTCTACCACCAGCGGCCAGACAGGCCGATGCGTTTTCGCATGTCTTCCTGGGCTTCCTAAGTTCAGATCTGGACCGCACTCAGCAGGACGTCGCTGCCCTGTACTGCTTGTGCGCGAGTCTCGCCCGGTGTGATCTTTCGAAGGGGTCACAATCGCGTGCCATGTGCTGCGCGTCGGTGGGGAAGGAGAGCTTTCAATGCCAGTCAGCGGCAGTAGGATCGTTCTGTTACGTACTGCGGATACGTAGATGAGGGCTTGTTGACCAGATCTACATCAAGTAGGCACGCGATCGGCGGCGCAGAATATTGCTCCAGAAGACGTTGCCGATACGCATTCAACTTGGGGATAGTTCTATCGTGGACCCTGATTATGTTATGGTATCCTTCCTCGAAAGAGCTCTTCTACATCATTTTCCTGTAATTCCGGCAGCAAGCGTACTAGAACAACTTCAAGAACGCTGTACATGAGATGCTTGTTACAGTACTCATCGTCCAATACACTGATCAAATGTTCTAGCTCATCTAGGATGCGTTCATGGACTGGGCTCGCAGTCGTTGTGGGGGGCCGTAGGCCCCCTCCGAAGTATAATTGGGCGAGCTTTGAAGGCAAAATATTCAATAAGGCAGTCGCAGCGCGTCTTCGTAAAGCGCGGAACTCTGCATCTGATGACGGGGGCCGCAGAGTTGAGGAGCCGGGGGAGTTGTTGGGGAATATGGAGCCACGAAGGGATTTGAGGATTGGGGGCAGATGGGATGCAGACAAGAAGTGGTGGAACCGATCAGATATGAGTCTGTGCAGCACATTAGTCCTTGTTTTCAGGCAATGTTTGCTAAAGTGAGATCTGAATGGCTATTGAGAAGCGGAAGATGTGTATGTGTGTTCAATTGCGTGTGTGCGGGGTGTGTGCATGTGAGGCGTCAACGGCCCCCATTGGGTGTGTCCTTCTTCGACCGCAGCAGGGAGGGGGTCATGACAAGAAAGCCAACCATGTCCGGCTCGCAAGCACTGCTGTTGGGCCGCTTGCTATTCAGGACTTGTTCAGAGTACAAGGACGGTTCAAGATGGAATGGCCCGGGGGGAAGGGGGCGCCAAATGCTGATATTGGACGGAGATGAGATGGACTTCTCAGTCGGTTTGATAGGATACGGCTTGTCGGGACAGGGATGAGCTGACCCGCTTGCCATGAGAGATCCAAAAGCTTGATGCCCCCCCTCCTCACGACTGGCGCTTAAAACCCGACGCAACACCGGTTTGCCTCAAACATCGTGTCTGCCGCGGGCGCGCGCCACCATGTAGCAGCGGCTCGCCGAAATGCTGACTTCAGACATGTCATTGGCCCGCTGTGGAATTCGTCGTGCGATCTAACAAATATTGTCTGTCGGCAACAGTCGACACTTGTCGAGCGCCTTCCACCCCTCCCATGGACAAGACACGCCTCACATGTCTTGTGACTTCGGGAATCTGCAAAGCAACCCAACCACAAGGCGTCGCGCGGCTCGACATGGGGGTTAAAAAAAAATTGAAAGATGATAGGCAAAGAAAGTCCTGGCATACCTATCTAGCACGCCGTCCAGCCCTGCGAGTCGTCCTGGCTGTTGGATCATTCCAAGTCGAAGTAGTGAAAGGAAGCCACTCAACCAAGGCATTCTGGTCTGTATCTCGATGATATTGCTCAGGCATGCCCATAAGCCGAACATGGCAATCGGCGACTTCAAGGGTCTCGAATGGGGGTCCCCAGTTACTGGCACATTCTTGTCCGTCTCGGCGAGGCGTGATGGCAGTGACGACCACCTGGTCGTCAGAACAAAGGCGAACCGTACTGATGAGATGAAGAGGAGAACAAGCTGAATGAGTGATAAGAAAAAGCCCTGAACAGACCATGCCGCGGGCTGTCTCGAATTGTGCCGTGGCGGCTTGTGAGTTTGCGCTTCCCTGCGCTCCTTCAGAACGCGTTCTGCGATACAAATGGCCTCGTAGAGCAGCCACGGCTGCGATGCCTTATTTGCAATGATGTTGCCAATGATGAGTTCGGAGAAGATTTGTCCAACCAAAGCCGTCAGACAGTCGTTCTCAAGGTCCTCGGTGGGCAAGAGAATGGACAAGACTGCCTGGACAAGGAGCTGACGATAGGCAGCTTCGTTTGCGCGCTGATCAGCCGTCTTGATCGGATCACCGACGACGGGCACGGGTGACAGTGACGGCAGCGGCCAAAGCGAGTGATAGGCCACTTGAGCGTTGACATGAAGCGACTGCTGTTGGTGTGACAGTCGGTAGACTTCAATAATCGAGGACGAGGCCAGATTAGCACAGGATCAGGCTGGACTGGCTGGCAACATCATGTGCTTCTTACTGGTAACGTGTCTGTCCACAATCCGGGGTATTTCATTCAGGACGAGATCCTCTAGGTCTACGTGTCTGATGCGCTGCTCCAATGCGCGCGTGCAGTGCGCGATGACATGCACTATCTCGGCCACAAAGGCATCGTCTGGTGTGATCTTGCCATACCACGCCTGCACAAACTCGCGCAGGACAATAGCCAGCAGAGCATACAACTGCAGGTCGACGTCGTTGCGGCTCGTCAGCGGCGGTAGCAGCTCGTCGATAGGCGTGAGCGCATCGTGGCCCTTGTCAGCGCCGGCTTCTTGTGGCAGGAGGACCTTGCGAATGAGGGACTGCGTGGCTCGGTCGGAGAGCGGATCAGCTCGGGTCGGCCTTTTGCTTGAGACGCCGCGCGGCTCGAGGACTGTTGTCATGGCTGCTTTGCCATTGCTGTTCGGAAGCGAAAAGAGCCCTGCCCGCCCCTCTCTTGGTCCGGCAAAGGGATGTTGTGTTGCACGTTGAGGTTTGGGGAGGTGGTGGTGTTTGCAGGGAAGCTGTCGAACATTGTGACGGAAAGCTAACGTCTAACACTTTGTAAATTGATCACTTAGTATGCTGTTGTAGGTGCGAATTACGGAGTACTCCCTACCGTACAGTAAGCAGCTACTGAAGCAGGTCCCTCCTTATTAGTAGTAAAGCACTTTACTCAGTGGGGCGTGCCGATGCACGCGCAATCTCTCTTGCGAGCGCATGAGGACCGTGGGTATTTCATCTCCTGACGTTCCACTCAGTCTGCCTAGTCACCTTACTTTACTCTTGTCACATTTTCGACCATGCCACTCATCTCGCCAGGGTGCGCCGCTTTCAACATCACTTCCAGGGCGAGCACATCAGGCGGGTGAGCTTCACAATGACAACTAGGCCCTTGGCCATCGTTGAGCGGCCTCTTGGGAGGGGATGTGAGGGAGTAGCAAAAGCTAGAGATGATTTATTGAGTCCACCTAAAGCACACGCCGCTTTACATATTGCAAGACTACTTTACAGACATCGCGCTATTTCCTTGCCCACTCGCATTTCCGTCTATGTACCCTTTGTCATTGCTTCATACCTGCAAATCATGTCAGCTTCAACGAAGCGTTGTAAGGTATCGTCACAGCCACAACATACCTCTTGCCTCGGAAGGCCCAAACTCCCCAGTTGCCGCATGTTATGTCTTGCGGATCCATGTCATTGAGATCCCATCTAAGACTTCGAAAGATGTTCTCGCCAGGCTCCAGGAGAACATCGAATTCACCTGCTGACTTCTTGTGCACCCACTCGACGTCCCTCTCTAAATCGAATTGGGTGTATCCCGTCGAAATGATTGGCACTTTGGTTTCCAATAGCAAGGGCAGCGTGTCCTCCCACTCATGACTGCTTGCCGGGTGGCCGAGCCCAGGGTGGAAAAGGACAAAACAATCGAAGTAGGGGTCGTAGGGTGCAAAATATCCCGTTTTGTGAATGGTGTGGTAGTAGTCGACGATGGTGCTGATTTTCATCTTGTACCAAACGCGATCCTCGACGACAGCTCCGAATGGATTGGATGGAGTGCGTTTGGGTAACGGGAACTCATCATCGCGATTAGCCATGCTTTCGGGGCCAACAAACACCAGATGAAGTCTGGATTCAGGGAAAAGATGCGCGAGCTGCACCCAGGCCGCTCGCGGTAGAGACGATTCCGCCCGAGCGCCGAGGATGAATAACCTGACAGGCGGCGGTTCGGGACGCAGTTGACTAATCCCCGTTCCCCTGCCGGCTTTGGGAGGATGAAGATTATATCTCAAAGCTATAATCAATCAGTAACAGATTCGTGAATCGGGACATGAGCCCTGCAAATACGTACCGCTGAGACTCTTCAGACCCTCCACTGTCAATCGCTCTCCCTTCTTGATACTATAAGGACTCAGCTCGTGCAGAACGCTTCCGATCGTTATGGGATATGTGAGAAGACGTGTAATTTGCCTCATGGAACGATCTGAATTGACGGCCTCGAATTCTCGAGTATACATGAAAGTATCCCAATTCGTCATGTTGACAGCGGCCTCGTCGAGTTGCAGATCCGGGAGATTCCCCTCGTGAAATACGCGACCAGATCGCAGATCATGATCATCTTCGTTGATCTGACGTAGGGTATCACAGATTTTCAGGTGTTCCTCGTAGTGGTCCATCCAATGCTCTTTGCTGCAGTAAACGGGAATCCCGCAGTCCGGACACTCGAAATCGACGTGTGCCGGAGGCATGCTCCCACCTGACGTCTGATGGCTACCAGGCCTCGAGGCGATGGTCGGCAACTTCGTGGGCTTATGATCAGGATGCGGGCAGTATGCATGCTGCCTGATGAAAGCTGCGCGTTTTCGAAATTCGGGCACAGGGGACGATGAGAATGGATGAAAAAGGTCATCTTGACCAAGTTTGACAGTCGAAGGCGCGAAACTCTTTCCCGTGCTAGCTGGAGACGCGGCAGCGGCTTCTGTCTTTGGGTTGGCCGTCGAGGTGAAGTTCCTCAGCGCTGCCTGCCCGTCAGCGATGGCGGCGGTTCGTTTGGTGCTGAGAGGCGCATTTGCGCTGCCAGATCGGACAACCAGATGTGCAGGTCGCAGAGCGGGCTGCTGCCTGCGTAGAGATGCAGAGCAGCGACCACAGAGCCTCCAGGCTGCTCTGTGTAATGTCGGCTCCATCATGCGATGAATGACTGCGACTTCGACTCCTTAATCGTATCCATGGCTTTCCAGGCAGCTAAGTATCAAGCCGAGCTGCTGCCTCCTGGGGAGACCTTCTCGGTGTGGGACCGCATCAATAGTTACTCCATCAAGCCGGCCGAAAGTTTTGGACGCAAGCTCTTTTTGATGCTCCACTGCATCTCGACTCCAGCACGCCGACGCGGAAGGCCGTCCATCTTTTTTCATCGGCAGCTTCAAATCTTCAAAGCCGCGCAGGCTGGACTGCGCCCAGCGACTGTCATGGCGACCACTTCAAACATGTTCCTGTATTCCCTCACAATCCAGCCGCCGAATAACGTCGTCCAAGCGGTTTTGGGTCAGTTTGCCGGTACAAAAGAACAGCTCATTATCACTGGTGCTGGTTCCCAACTGACACTGTTACGACCTGATCCCTCACTGGGAAAGGTAACGACTGTTTTATCCCACAACTTGTTTGGCATAATACGGTCTTTGGCTGCGTTCCGTCTAGCGGGAAGCAACAAAGGTGAGTCTTCACTCAATGCAATAGAGCGGCCCTTCCTACATCTGAGATCTCTCGTGCGATCCTACCCGTGTTGGAACTCCGTCGATGCCTCGCGCGAGCTGGTCTTCATCGCATGTGATCGCCGCTAACTCGATGTTGAGACTACCTCATTCTTGCCACCGATTCCGGTAGGATTACTATCATTGAGTACCTCCCTGCCACAAATCGCTTTTCCCGCTTGCATCTCGAAACCTTCGGCAAGTCTGGCATACGACGAGTTATTCCTGGAGAATACCTGGCCTGCGATCCCAAGGGACGAGCTTGTCTCATTGCTTCGACCGAGAAGAATAAGCTTGTGTATGTCTTGAATCGGAGTGCGCAGGCCGAGCTGACAATTTCCTCACCGTTGGAAGCTCACAAGGCAGGCGTGCTGGTCATCGCGATGACTGCCTTGGATGTGGGCTACGCGAATCCAGTATTTGCCGCTCTGGAGGTCGATTACTCTGAGGTAGACCAAGATTCCACTGGCCAGGCCCTAGAAGAGGTAGAGACCCAACTGGTCTACTATGAACTCGACCTGGGTCTTAATCATGTGGTTCGAAAGTGGTCTGAACCCGTGGACCCTACTGCCTCTATGCTTTTCCAGGTGCCGGGGGGCAATGACGGCCCGAGTGGGGTTCTTGTCTGCGGCGAGGAAAACATCACTTACAGACACTCCAACCAGGATGCATTTCGCGTCCCAATCCCGCGCCGAAAAGGGGCCACTGAGGACCCTTCGAGGAAGCGGACCATCGTTTCTGGGGTCATGCACAAGCTCAAAGGTAGTGCTGGAGCGTTCTTCTTTCTTCTACAGAGTGAGGATGGCGATCTATTTAAAGTCACTATTGATATGATTGAAGACGCGGAAGGGAATCCCACAGGAGAAGTAAAGAGGTTGAAGATTAAGTATTTCGACACGGTCCCCGTTGCGACAAGCCTCTGCATTCTGAAGAGCGGATTTCTCTATGTGGCCAGTCAGTTTGGCAATTACTCCTTCTATCAATTCGAAAAACTTGGCGACGATGACGAAGATGTTGAGTTCAGGAGCGACGACTTTCCGGTTGACCCTACTGCTCCATATGATCCCATCTACTTCCATCCAAGGGCTGCTGAGAATCTGGCTTTGGTCGAAAGCATTGCGTCAATGAATCCTCTGATGGATTGTAAAGTTGCCAACTTGACAGAAGAAGACGCGCCACAGATCTACGCCGTGTGCGGTACAGGTGCACGAAGCACGTTCAGAATGTTGAGACATGGCCTGGACGTCAATGAGATTGTCGCTTCGGAGCTGCCGGGTATCCCATCGGCGGTTTGGACGCTGAAACTTGATAAAGGAGATCAGTATGATGCATACATTGTCTTGTCTTTTACGAACGGGACTTTAGTGTTGAGCATCGGCGAGACCGTCGAAGAGGTCAGCGATTCCGGATTCTCCACGAGCGTCCCTACACTGGCCGCACAACTCTTGGGAAACGACGGCCTGATTCAGGTGCATCCGAAGGGCATTCGGCATATTCGCAATGGCAAGGTGAACGAATGGGACGCTCCGCAGCACAGGTCCATCGTTGCAGCTTCCACAAATGCTCACCAGGTTGCCATCGCGCTCAGCTCGGGCGAAATTGTGTATTTCGAAATGGATTCAGATGGTTCACTGGCAGAGTACGACGAAAAAAAGGAGCTGTCCGGCACAGTGACTTGCCTCAGCTTGGGCGAGGTTCCTGAGGGCAGAATTCGCAGCTCATTTCTGGCAGTAGGCTGCGATGATTGCACCGTACGAATACTAAGTCTTGATGCAGACTCCACGCTCGAAAGCAGATCGGTACAGGCTTTGACAGCTGCCCCTACCTCCCTAGCGATCATTGCCATGGACGATTCATCATCAGGCGGCGCTACTCTCTATCTCCACATCGGTTTACATTCGGGCATCTACTTAAGGACCGTGCTTGACGAAGTCACAGGGGAGTTGACGGACACGAGACAAAAGTTCTTAGGGCCGAAGCCTGTCCGGCTATTTCAAGTCACCGTTCAAGGAACTACGTGCGTCTTGGGAGTGAGCTCGCGTCCCTGGCTCGGTTATTCGGATCCTATTTCGAAAGGATTTGTTGTTGCACCTCTTAACTATGTCGATCTCGAGTGGGGGTGGAATTTCAGCAGTGAACAATGCGAGGAAGGTATAGTCGGCATTCAGGGTCAGTCTTTGAGGTGAGTCAGACAAGACATGCTCTTGCTTTTCCTTCTATCCTCCGAGTCCAAATGATGAGAAAACGGGATCTTATGCCACGAGCTATGAGGTTATCAAACGTTTGTTTTATTCCAATTGTTCCTACTGAATGGGTCATCTTCGTCAAAACGTCCGAAAATTTGCTTCTTCATGTGGCTCTTGTCGCTAACCCAGTTAGGATCTTCTCTATTGATCGTTTGGGTGACACCTTGACGCAAAAATCCGTCACGTTGACGTATACGCCAAGGAAACTGCTCAAGCACCCTGAGCAGCCGTTGTTCTATACCATCGAAAGCGACAATAATACTCTTCCTCCAGATCTACGCGCCCAACTATTGGCAGAACCAACGGTGGTGAATGGCGACGGGGTTGTTTTACCGCCCCAGGAGTTTGGCTATCCACGAGGAAACCGCCGGTGGGCGTCCTGCATTAGTGTGATCGATCCGGTGTTGGAAGAGCCGCAAGTCCTACAAACAATCAATTTCGAGAACAATGAGTCAGCCATCAGCGCTGCTATTGTCTCATTTGCCAGTCAAGACAACGAAAGCTTCCTCATCATTGGTACTGGCAAGGACGTCGTTGTCAACCCGCGAAGCTTCACAGAAGCCTACATCTACGTTTACCGTTTCCAAGAAGACGGCCGGGAATTGGAATTTATCCACAAGACAAAGATTGAAGAACCTCCCATTGCTTTGTCGTCATTCCAGGGAAAGCTCCTGGCGGGCGTCGGTAAGACGCTTCGAATTTACGATTTGGGTATGCGTCAGATGCTTCGAAAGGCACAAGCAGAAGTCGCTGCGCATCAAATAGTGTCTCTCAATGCTCAGGGAAATCGCATCATCGTGGGAGATGTACAACAAGGAATAACTTACATCACATACAAACCATCTACCAACAAACTCATACCTTTTGTGGACGACACTGTTGCAAGGTGGACAACATGTACCACGATGGTCGATTACGAGACAGTTGCGGGGGGGGATAAGTTCGGCAACATTTTCATTCTAAGATGTCCTCAGAAGGCTAGCGAGGAAGCCGATGAGGATCAGTCTGGCTTGCATTTGGGGAATGCGAGAGACTATCTTCACGGCACATCTCAACGCCTCGATCTCATGTGCCATTTTTACGCACAGGATGTCCCTACAAGCATGACGAAGACCAGTTTGGTTGTTGGTGGACAAGACGTACTGCTGTGGGGCGGACTGATGGGCACTGTTGGGGTGTTTGTACCTCTCGTGAGTCGGGAGGACGCAGACTTCTTCCAGAGCCTTGAACAGCACCTTCGATCTGAGGACCCGCCCCTGGCAGGCAGGGATCATCTCATGTACCGTGGCTACTATGCCCCTGTGAAGGGGGTCATCGACGGCGATCTCTGTGAGCGGTACACATTACTCACCACTGATAAGAAGCAGCTGATCGCAGGTGAACTGGATCGATCGGTGCGAGAAATCGAGAGGAAAATCTCTGTGCGTAAATCTGAGGCTCAAGCCGGCCTTGTCATGTCCATGCCTCGTGAGCTAACGTTATCTCCAGGATATTCGCACCAGATGTGCCTTTTGAAGAAAACCAAAGAAAGCTTTCTGCACAATTGGTTCACATACTCGCGCCATTGATACGGAGACCTCAAGCATTAGCGAAGGCAGCACGAGCGTATGTGGTAACACCCTGAAGACATACTCGGTCCAGAACATTGACAAGAAGTGATAAGTTATTAGAACATCGCCACCTACGGTCGCTGGCTCAACCCGCGCCAGAACGGTCCTTTGTTCCAACCTGTGGGCGCCCTATCACCTGCTCGGTCCATAGCATGTTCCTTGCCCCAAGTCTCGTCTCCCGAGTGGGCCTCCACAGCATCATTAAGGCAGTAGCCTGATTGTTCCAAGTATAGCACAGCAACGTCGTAATCGAATACTTTACACGTGGTCATGAAGCGTCGAATCTGAGCTTTCCTCATCTCATCCTCCTCTCCAAGAACGGGCCTTGGTGAGAGACTGACACCACTCTTGTAATACTTGCCGGGTATGGATATCGTCTTTCGGCCTAATAAGAGATGATCGCTGGCGATGTGATTTGCGTGTCGGAGTGCCGCCGGGGGGACACCATATCGAAACGACAAGCTCGTAATGCTATCACGGTCGTGGTCCAAAAAATGGAGAGTATCTTCGGCCACAGCCTTTTCGTCACTAACCGACCGGACTTCGCTCGCCGTGGCGGCTGTTGACATGTCATCCGTTGGACTGTAAGGTGGCGGGGCGCATGATGTCTCGGTCGTTCGTCTCACAGACGATGACACGGCCGTGTAAGATGGTGGATCTTTCAGTCCTTGGGGCAGAGGCGACGGGATGGAAGACACTTGGCAGTACGGACAATACGTTGCGAATCTGGGGTTCTCCTGTAAAAGCGGTCAGTCAGATCACGTCTGGTGAGACTGATTTGATACAGTGACGGTCGGTGATGGTGATGAATCATCAAGATTGTCTTGATAGACAGACCTTCGAACAGAAGCCACATACGATCCTTCCGCAACAATGGAGTCTTCGCTCTGATGAAAGAGCGCCCGCGGAAAGTGTATTGGCGCATATACAGCAGAAGTCCATTGTGCTAAGTTGCGTGAATATTCAGACTGGGTTGTCGAGGGGTTAGGAGTGAAGGTGCCGTACCCAATCACGTCATGGCCGGTGGCGATCGGGGTGGCGTGAGGAGGGTCCGCGGGGCCGAGGGGGGGCCGGGGGAGACCATGTGTTCTGTTGCCGACATGAAGTTGATGCCGTGCTTCACTGGCGCGTGTGAATTGATTATTGTCCCTGATACAAAGCACACTTTTGTACCAGAGTTGCAATTTTGTTTGCTACTTGCTTTTATGCACACGCATGGCAGTGTTGGAGAACTTGTCAGCAGCCCAAGCCTTCTTTACCCGCCGGCGCATAAGTGCCACTGGATTCACCGGCGCATTATCTCTGCAGCAGTAGGGAACTATGTACATGCAGAACAAGCGATAATGCCCCTCCCCAGCAGAGACCTGACGACACGAATGCCCATATGACAGAATACGCGTCTGAATTTTCAAAAGTTCTTTCAGACCGCCCATAGCAGCAGACAACTCTGGACGTGAGAAATTAGCAACTGCGACTGTACTTTACGATGCGTACTTTTCAATCGACTGACAACTTGAACGTAGACAACTGTGGGACCAACCCTAAGCCCGTTACGGCACTGTGCTGCGTCACTTCAAAAATGTTCTCATTGACCTAACACGGTGCTCGCATTGTTCCAATTTTGCCAGCTTGACAATCTTCGGTCAAAAGTCAACATCCCCAGCCCCTCCGCGGCCGCGCGCCTCTCCGGACCATGAGCAAGCCATTGGCCTTCGGCCTTAATCTGACAAAGAAGCCCGGCGCGACAAGCTCTCGAGGTGCACGGCCCAGAAAGGCTCCCACCTTTGGAGGCGACGATGAGTCGGCCAACGAAGAAGGCGACGAGAGCGATGCTGGCGCGCGGTTCGAGGAGATCGGCGGCGACTTGGATGATTCGTCCTCTGCACCGTCAACCGTCAGCGATGCGCGAAAAGCCAACAAATCGAAGTTCGGTGTCCTTAAGGAACCGCCGAAACTGAAGCCCAGGGAGCACAGTAGTGCCATGTTCGGGGACCTCTCTAGCTCGCTGCAGTCCAGGAAGAACGCGGCAGCGGCAAAGGAGGCAGACGCCAGCATCTACGAGTATGACGCTGTCTACGATTCGCTAAAACCCAAGAAGGCAGAAGCGAAAGAGGACGTGGAGAGGAAGCCAAAGTACATACGCAATTTAATACAAGCGGCCGAGGTTCGAAAACGAGATGCTCTCATTGCAACAGAGAAGAAGATTGCCAGGGAGAGAGAGGCGGAAGGCGAAGAGTTTGCCGACAAAGAGAAATTTGTTACCGAGGCCTACAAACAACAGCAGGAGGAAAATAAAAGGGTGGAAGAAGCAGAGAGACGGAAAGAAGAGGAGGAAGCGAGAAAGAACAAAGGCGGTGGCATGTCGGCGTTTTATCGCAGTATGTTAGACAAGGATGAGGCGAGGCACAACGAAATGGTCAAGGCTGCAGAGGAGAGATTAGAGAAGGGTCTCCCAGCGGACGAAGAAGTGGCCGAAGAACTAAACCGAGAGAAGCAAGAAGCCGATCTGGCGCGGGAGCTGAACAAGAAGGGCGCGTCAGTAGCCATCAACGAGGATGGGCAGGTTGTCGACAAAAGAGAGCTGCTAAGGGGAGGTCTGAACGTGGGCGCGAGGAAGAAAGAGGAAAGCCACAGGGAATCCGCGCGTCAGAGGGAGTCGGAGAGGAAGAAAGCAGGAGGCATGTCGTATGGGAACAAGCAGGCCATGAGAGAGCGCCAGACTCGTATGATGGAGGAGCAATTGGAGCAATCGCTCAAACGGTCGCGCGACGCCGAAGAAGCCCAGCGGCAAGAGGTCGAGCATGCGTCGAAGAGCAGGAAGACGGAGAGCGATATTTCGAGCGCCAAGGAGCGTTACCTTGCGAGGAAACGAGCTGCCGAGGAGGCCAAGAAGAAAGGCGAGAAATTGGCGGATTGATACCCAGTAGTGCTTGAATGGAAAGAATACAACAATGTCTCTAGAATGCTGCTCCTGTCAAGGCAAGTCTCCCTAGAACACGAAGCGTTTGAAGGCATGTAGGACAGAGAACCACAAAATCTAGTTGACAGGAGGGTTGTACGCAGCTCCTGCCATATCACATTATCCCACATTGTGTCGATATCTTGAAGGGCCGGAGTCAGAAACACCCTCCTCTACATGACAAAGATGTCCGTTGTTGGCGTTAACGCGATCCGCCAACGAGTGTCGCACTACTATGTTAAATCGGTAGGGGTTCACACATGAAAGAAGAAATGCAAGTGCAGGCTACTAGAGGGCTTCAATGATCTCAAGTCAACCTGATATCTGCACATTTGTTGTTCAAGTTGACTTGCTTCCGCTTGTTCGTCAGCGGTTGTGATTCGATCCCAGTGCAGCATGGCATATGCCTGCGCATCCATGATTCCCCCAACAACCGGGCAAATTATACATGCCATACCAGGCAGTAAGGTCCCCCATTTTCCTCTCATCGCTATGCCGATATGACTAGCGACTACTTTCTTTTGACAAACGAAACGTAATACGGGTCGAACACAGCGCGAAACATGCTATGATACACGGCGATTTGGGTTTACGTACAGTGTGTTTTTAAATTCCCGACTCGCCTTCCCATGGCCAGCACGGTTCATATAATGCAAGGATCCGCGGCGTCAAGCATTTGCAAATGAGACGTCTTGTGCCCGGGAATCCTCGACCTTTTGTTCATTCGCAGCTAAGGCTGATTGGCCTGCTCCTGCCGTATTCTGTTGATGTACGCGGCGTTGACCTGATTCCAAGCGGCCATGTATTTCTCCATGCATGTCGTCATGCACGTCTGCTCGCCGCTCGATAGCGAGGGACCCGGCTTAGATACGCATTTCTCGAAGCAATTCTCTTGAAGTTTCTAGGAATGTTAGCTGTGCAGCAAATCGCGTGCACCGGGCGAACACTGGTCCTACCTCAATGAGGACTCTGGCATTTGCTAGGTTCGCTTCGGCGAGAACCTGCTTCATAACCGACTGCTTCACTGAGCCTGAATCCATGATGAGATGCAGAAAGGGCGAAATCGTTACGAAGGGCGTGATATCATTGATGCGACTGAGAAGGCTCAGCGGAGTATTTGATCGTGATAATTAGGACGTTGCCGAAGTCTCCGCCGATAGGATTTCTTTAATCTTTTTTATTTTTTATTTTTTTTGAGTTCGAAAATAAAAGGAAAGGTGCGGATTGCGAAAAGGCTAGAACGTGTGGCTGATGCTGCATAATTTCAGCCACACACAGTACACACTACGTAGGCGCGTGGCTTCCTAAGCAGGGGCTACACTCTTAAACTGTCGTCAGTTATTAAGACCCTGGGTTCACTTTTATTGTGGGACCTTCATGTTGGAAGAGGACAGCAGTGTACTAACCGAGTCGTCGACAAAGTCTGTCAGTTTGTCTCCTTTTGACGTCGACTTGGATCGACGGCAGACACGCGCTGCCTGGATCGCGTGATCTGGTCAGGGATTGATCAGACATCCGGTACATTCGAGATCACGCCGCTTCCGCCTTCGTGCTGTCACTTCTGGCGCGCACACGCACCCATTATGTGGCTGCCAACGCTTTCTTTCGCTCTCCTGGCAGGCCTTGCCGGGCTCGCGCGGGCCGATGAGCCTAACATCGATGAATCGAAGAGCCCCACGGTATGATTGATCATGTCGTGTCCGTGAACGAACCCGAATGACTGATTATTTGATTCTGAATAGCTTCGAACACATACCCTGCAACAGGTCAGTCACTGATCATACGAGGACCATCCTTTGATGGGTTGACACGGCCGTATGTAAAACATGGACGAGACTAATGAGCCCTTGTCGATTATCAGCCATACTTAGATTCGGATCTGTCAAGTCGCTGGTTTGATTTCAATGGTGACACGATCGTTCGAACCGACTCGTATGTCCGAACAATATTTCCATCGACCGCAGAGAACGTCCAGTAATGAAAACTAAAGTGTTACAACAGATACATCCGGTTGACGTCCGATCGACCATCTGAGTCCGGCTGGCTGTTCTCCCGCGTACCCCTTACTGCTACGAATTGGCGAGTTGAGCTCGAATTCAAGATTTCTGGGAAGAACCAACTTTATGGCGATGGCTTTGCCATGTGGATAACCAAGCAACGCGGTGAGCCGGGCCCTGTCTTCGGTTCGAGGGACCATTTCGAGGGCCTCGGAGTGTTTATCGACACATACAAGAACAATCGGCCGGGCGTGGTCTTCCCTTACATCATGGCAATGTTTGGCGATGGCCAGACGTCTTACAACAAGGACGATGATGGCAAAAAAGACGAATTGGCAGGCTGCTCAGCTCGTGGGATACGTCACGCCAGCGTGCCCACCAAGCTGCGTCTGACTTACGTCCAGGATAGACTACTCAGCCTCGATCTTCAGTACAGGGATGAAAACGATTGGGAGGAGTGCTTCAAGGTGGAGAATCCCCCTCAAATGCCCAATATTGCCTATCTTGGCTTCAGCGCCGAGACGGGCGAACTCAGCGACAACCACGATATCGTATCCTTAGTCACCAAAAATCTTTATGTCAGCCCCACCGCATCGGACAATCGGGCCGGCGCGAGCAAAGGCCGGAAGGTCACCAGTCATACTACCAAGGACCGTGGCAGTTGGGCCCGGTTCTTCTTCAAGATCTTTCTGGCTATCTTCGTCTTGGGGGGCATCTACGTGGGCTACACGGCTTACCGGGCGAGGAGCAAGAGCCACCGCTTCTAGTTGGCTCCTTGCCCCCTGTTTGAGTGTTGCAACTTCTCATCTCCTGACATCTTGTAAGGCCAAAATTGGTATTGTTTTGCTGGAATCCAATGCAAGAGATCGATCTGATTGACGAGCATCACCTGCATCGCTGGTCTCCTTCCCCGTTCTGCCTTCTCCTTTCTCCTTTTTTTTTCGGCGCCTTTGATGATGGCGACGCTTTTCAGCATGGCGTAGAGAATCCACCAGATGATTGCTGAAGGAATGGCATGGGTGATATATTGCGGTGAGCTGGAGTTTGCAGAGCATTTCTTGTCAATTTTACATCTCATCGTGTCAAGGTCAACTCAGAGATTACCGATGACCGCCAAATTAACTACCTAGGCACGTTTCTTGATCACGAACAGGAAAACTTGGGACACTGTAAAGATTGCATTTGTACGTCGTGGCATTGGACTGAGCCACCACGATCAGGAAGCTAGGACAAAGGCACATGAAAAGCTGTCACAGAAAGTTGGTCGGTGTATTTGATTGGATTGAATGGACGCTAGTAGTGAGCGTGAGGTCTCATGGATAAATTCAGCTCGGCGCGGCTGCAAATCGATGATGTATTTGTTACTGGAGGCGTCGAGCGCACCGTCTGTTCTTGCCCGATATCAACATGAGCAATACGTCCGCCTGGGCGGTGTTAGGAGGGACTTTGCAATCAATGCTTTGTTATTGTGGTGGTCTCATCCACCCGCCCCGCTTGCCCACGATTCTTCATGCATTTTCCCCTCACGGAGGTTCTTCTGCCTAGGACAAAAGGAAGAAATGTGCAAGTTGAATTTGCAAAAAACCTACGGTTCGTCGTAGCCACACGGCCTGGATTTCGGTCGCCTCGATTGTAATGCGGTGACAGCGACCAAGAACATCATCCCTGCAACGGCGGAAGCCCATTGATCGCGGGTCGATTGGCCTCGTTTGCCGACAGGGCAAGATGTCTCATAGCAACAGCAGCTGGGCTCGGCCTTATTACTTGTCGAACATGACGCAGCTCAGTCTTTGACTACGATGGTTATTCCGGGGCGATTCGTCGTCTCAAAAGGCAAGAAGAGAGAGACAGACCTAAGTCATGCTTTGTCGTCTCGGCCTTGGCCACTGGCAGGCTCCACTGCTTGCGACTCTGAGGCGCATCACGGTGGCACCATTCAAACATGGAATCCCATCGCATCCGAGCGTGGTGGTGTGTCTTGTCTCGCTCGGGGAAGGAACGGGCATTGGTACGGAGTGCTCAGCGAAACTTTGCCCTATTATCCTCCACTTTCTCCGCGCTTCAAAGCTGCGCATCGGCCAGGGTACGGAAGGAGCATATAAACATATGGCTACCGTGGGTCTGTCCCGACGAATTGATCAATTGAGATGCACATTTAGACGTGTCGGACACAATTCGCTTGACGACGACAAGATGTGCGTCGTTTCTGCCAGAAGACGAAGCGTCAGACAAAAAGACAGACGCCAATGGTATGTGGCCGCTGAGTGGCCGCTGAGCGGACTTCCTTTGGCGCAATCGTGCTTTCCCGCTTCGCTCAACCGTCGCTTGGGCATGCAATGGAAGTTCATGGTCGTTTTGCTTTCAGGCCACATCGTCGTGGTCATGAGCCCAGCCTCGTGGCCTTGACGGACTTCGACAGGTCTCAGTCCCGTCCTTCTCAGAGACTGCTTGCAGCCGGGCCGGCAGCGGCGTTAACACTTACGACCAAAGCCATAAATAATAGCAAATCGGTCTCACACAGCTTGGCGCAAGGCCGATGGTTGAAGAAAGAGGGGTACACAGACGCAGACTAGGGGTGTACTTTTACTTTGGCTTTGTCACAAGTATTTCCGCATCCGACCATCACCAATTAATTGATTAACACACCGGCGACCCCCCTCCTTTCCCCGAGGTTTCCTTCTGGTTTCCGGTTTAGCCTCTCACCAAGAGTTCCTCCATGCCGTTCACAGCTCCGCAATCTGCCACCCACCCACATTCATGAGGCATTCATGAGGCATGACTGCTTTTGTATCGAGGCATCAGTTACATCTTCACCAACGCACCTCTCTTGCCCGCCCGCTGCTGCGCAATCCCGCTGCCCACCATCTTCTCCTTTTTGGGCGCGCAGCGCACGATCCTGGCCGAATGCCGCTCCTGCGCTACTAGAAACGTGTGTGTGTCAATTGGTTCGTCCGTCAGCCGCTTTTACTTTCTACCTGGTCGCATCTGCCTCGCCACGGGCGAAGCAGCACCCTGCCACAAGGCTATGCCATCACTTGGCTTCCTCAAGAAGAAGAGGACGAGGGACGGCAATCACGACCCCTCAAACTCCTCCTCCTCCAACCCCACCAGCCCCGTTACAGCGACATCTTCATCCAAGCCCCCAGGCTCACAGGCAGGAAGCCCTTCCAGGACAGATCCATCCCCTGGTGCCGTTTCGTCTCCCGTCGCTCCTGCCACTTCACAGCAGCAGCAGCAGCAATACATGAATCCCGCCAACGCTCAGGGAGGCACAGCCTTCGTAGCACAGGTGCCAATGCAAAACAGTCATGTCGATTCTCAAAACCTTCCCAGCATAAATAATCTCATACACCAGCCTCAGAATGGTGTCCCTACCAATCATTTCCCATCTGCGCCCTACAATCACAATCCTGCCGCTCTAGGCGCTCAAATCGCCCACCCTCCCAGTGCCAGTCCCGGGACCGATCCCGGGCGCATGCAGCAGCAGCAGCGACAAGCTTATCCCCAGCCGACGATGCAAACGCAGCCCAACAGTGGCCAGCTGTCAGAGCAACAGCAGCAGCAACAGCAGCAACAGCAGCCGCAGTCGCAGCAGTACCAACAACATTACCAACAATCTCCTCTGCTGCAGCCGTCGACTGATTCGCGGAATCACCAGCATCAAGGGAGCGTGTCCCGCGTGACCAAGGGCAAGTACTCACTAGGCGACTTCGAGATATTGAGGACGCTCGGCACCGGTAGCTTCGGACGAGTTCATCTGGTTCAATCGAAACATAACCAACGTTTCTATGCCATCAAAGTACTGAAGAAGGCCCAGGTTGTCAAGATGAAGCAAGTAGAGCACACCAATGACGAACGGCGCATGCTGGGTGATGTCAAACATCCATTTCTCATCACCCTCTGGGGCACCTTTCAGGATTGGAAGAATCTCTACATGGTCATGGACTTTGTTGAAGGCGGAGAGCTGTTCTCGTTGCTGAGGAAGTCTGGTGTAGGTGCTCCATCGACAGGGTTGGCTGACGATTCTTGGTGGCGCCTCTTGCTAACTGTATGACTGTATGTCATAAGCGCTTTCCCAATCCCGTCGCCAAGTTTTACGCTGCCGAAGCCACTCTGGCACTCGAGTACTTGCATTCCAAGAACATCATCTACCGAGACCTGAAGCCCGAGAATTTGCTGCTGGATCGGCACGGGCATCTTAAGATTACAGATTTCGGTTTCGCGAAAAAGGTTCCTGACAAGACATGGACGTTGTGTGGCACACCAGACTACCTCGCGCCTGAAGTCGTCTCTAACAAGGGATACAACAAGTCGGTAGATTGGTGAGTCAAGGATGAAGAAGAAGAAGAAGAAGAAGCGGCAATCAAAGTACTAATCGCATCAAGGTGGTCCTTGGGAATTCTCATATACGAAATGCTTTGCGGGTATACGCCGTTCTGGGACAGCGGATCCCCTATGCGCATATACGAGAACATCCTCAAGGGTAAGGTCAAATACCCGCAGTACATCAATCCAGACGCGCAAAATCTGCTGGAGAGGTTAATCACAGCGGACCTTACGAAAAGACTGGGCAACCTGTATGGCGGCTCGCAAGATGTCAAGAGCCATCCGTGGTTCGCAGAGGTGACGTGGGATCGACTGGCGCGGAAGGATATTGATGCACCTTACACTCCGCCGGTCAAGGCTGGCACCGGGGATGCCAGCCAGTTTGATCGATATCCAGAAGATCCCGAGAAATACGGCGGTCCCGAAGGAAACGACGAGTATGCCGCCCCCGTTGAACAGATTTCCCAGATCCTGTTGCAGCACTGTGAAGAGCTAACAATATCTACAGGCACGGACACTTGTTTGTGGATTTCTAAGCCGCGCGCGCGTCGGAGGTGGTTTTGTGAGGGTGCGCGTTGTCGTTTGCCCGTTGTATTCTGCGAGCGATGGACGACTTGGTCGATGCTTGTGACAAAGCAATTGATCCTACTAAGACACGACCGGTCGAGCAGGTCAGACTCGGCCCGGCGCCAAGGGGACAAAAAATTGAGGAAAGAAGGAAGAAGATAAAGAAGGTAACTCAATGGGGTTGAGATGGCTGTTTCGAATCGCAAGAGGGAGATTGCGTTGCTATGCAGGTTTCAATCATTAACATTGGTATGCAATAGGGCGCACCTGTAGGAGCTTTTCTCAAACACGATATTGAACTCTTCAATGCTTGCTTGTTTGACGTGCCGCACCGAGATGCGCCACTGGCAAGGATGTTTGCAGCGCTGGTGCGCGGCTCCTCGGTCAGCTCTCCCTCACCGCATCCTGGTCGAACGGGCCACACTTGGGTGGGCTTCACAGCATGCGCGGCTAATCATAGGTGAAGAAGATGAGTGAGAGGTAGATATCTGACTTTTGCAAAGCATGACGACTTTCTATGTCATGATGCTAGAGTTTCGACGTTGGAGACGGATAACACTTCAAGAAGAGGACCAGCTATCGTTGCATCCTTTTCTGGTCTATTTTTGATTGCTTTCTTTGTCCGGTTTCCACGACGGCGCAAACCAGTCAGACAGACCCTGCCGGATCCAAGCTGGATGAGAAAAGTCACGAGATTGGAGGGGATGCCTGCAGCGCGGCTGACGTGACCCCTAGGCCGCACACTCTTGTCAAATGAGGTGATCCTATCCTCCTCTCGAATCTACCGCTCGGGACTCTCGGCCAGCCAGTGCTCTCCTCGTATTGCTGTCCCCGATATTCAGAGCATTTTCATTCCACCGATGATTATCCCCCCATCCATCCGGAGCGGACCCCTAAAATTCCACCACGGCTGCGGGGCACGAGAACAGCTCGCAAGACCTTTGTTTTCCTCTCTTGTCTGCCATCTTTTTTTGTGCACAGCGTCGCGATGGACGATTATATGTTCCGGCAGCATGTCAATGAGTGTCGGGTGGTGGATGAGGCTACTACGTATCTGGAAATATTCAACTACTCGGTTCGTTTTTTCCCCCCTTGGTCGTCTTGGGATGGTGGTGGCTGTAGAACAAAGGAGGAGAATGCAAATAGGAATAGAAGGGCTGACACTTACGATGGAATGCAGGACCCGTTTTATAATAGCTGTGAGGAGCATCCGTTGACGACGGATGAATTTCATAATTTTTTGCATAGACGGGTATTGAATCATCATTCTTTTTCTCTGTTGGCCTCGTTCTTGGCAGAGCAGAGCAGAGCAAGAGCTTGCTGAGCTGTGTGAGAGCTGTGCAGGCTGATATGCTGCGTAGGGTGCGTTCGCGCCGCCCGACAAGTTGCCGGAGGGGACCATCTTATTGAGTGGTCTTCGACTCATGTAAGTCGATCGGTCCCTGGGGGAATGAGAACCTCATTTTCCCGTCAGCTTCATGATGCATTCGGAATCTTAATTGATACCCGGAACCTAGCGTCCAGAAGAATGCCAAGAACAACGACACCTTTACGCCCAAGGTCCTCTCGCTCCCGAGAAACTCGTATGACGCAATGGTCAGGGTGTTGAGGCTGCCGTTTCGCGGTGTCGAGACGACGTCCATCGTCGGGCCGTTCTTCTGGTCTTCATTTGATCAGGATGATGATGACCCTCATTTGCGTGCGTTATCCCTTCTCTGCTGTCTTACCCATCGTTTCGGGTCCAACTACTTTGGGGGTGTCAGAAGATCGGCAAGATGATCCAAGAACCGGAAAAGCACCGAGAAAAGACAATTTGGCTTCGCCGAGGGGCTTCACCTTCAGGAGGAGGGAATTTACTGACAAACTTTGATCGTGGTCCAGAAATTATCCACAGAAAATCCGATGTCCGCAAGAGGGGCAAAACACGCGGCTGGGAGTTGATGCTCTCGTACTCGGTCAAGACGCGCATCACGACAGGTTTCGTCAAGGGCACGCCTTCATCAGATATCGTCCCGGCGCTGCAGCACCTCTGGGCTTGCTCGTCCCAGATTGGCCATCCGATGCTGCTCCCCGTCATCATCCTCTCTTACGACCTGTCGCCGGCAAATGATCAGAAGCAGCGCGATGCGCGCGATTGGCTTCGTCGGTTGGAGAATGCCGTCAGTCTGCGCAACGAGGTCGAAGAGCACGAGCAGTACTTGCATAACGGGCTGCTCGAGATTGATGGTCTGAATCGGGATCTGGTCGAGTGCCACAGTCACGTCATGTGGAAGAGGCCACAGGCATACTATGCGCTGGTGGAAGAGATGGAAAAGGCCATGGACAGGTTTCGCGGCCGTGTTGATGTGCCTCACGGTGATGCGCAGGCTGTGTCGGGGGATGCTGTCGTCGAACGACACCACCATGGGGAGATTGACAAAGTGCATAGGAACCTCTCTGCTCGGTTGGAGTTCAACAAAGTCAAGCTGAAGGGCTTGGAGAATTACGTCCACACTACGCTGCAGCGCCTCAAGGTCCAGAGAGAAGCAGTACGTGCGAAGCCTCCAGAACCATCCCCCCTGTTCTGTCGTCTTTCTTCTCTGTTGTCTCTTCAAGAGCTGCCGTTGATCTCTTCCTTAGCTCTACAATATCATGTCGCAGCGCGAAGCACGTCTACATCTTGAAATGGCTGGGGAGCAGCGCCGGATCGCCCACGCGAGCAAGCGCGACAGCACCGCCATGAAGACCATTTCGCTCATGGGAACTCTGTTTCTACCAGGAACTTACCTCGCGTCTGTCTTCAGCATGACCTTTTTCAACTTCCAAGAGAGTGCGTTGGTCCATTTTTTTTTAACTGAATGGAAACATAATGAGAAGACTGAAAGGGGGAACAGGGCTAACTCATGTTCAACGACAGCTGCTCATCCCGTATCAAATAGCCTATGGATCTATTTTGCTGTCATGGTCCCCATCACAGCTGCCATTGTAGCAAGTTGGTTGTGGTTTGATCGGCGCAGAGAAGCCCGGTACGCCAGGGACGACGAGAACTTGGAGCAAAATATCGATAAGATGGAAAAGGAAATCATGTCCCATCTGCGCGAGCGGACTATGAGTAAGACGCATACTTGGAACTCCGTCATCCCGCCAGTAAAGCCCTGAGAGGGCCGACAACCAGTCTGGCGCGCCGAAAAATAGTAGCAGCGCGATGATCATGAGAGCTGATTTGGACGGGAATCATGACTTATGATAACATCACGAAACTTGCATATCTTCGCATAAACTTAGCCATGAATATACGATCAAAGTGAAGAAGAAAATCCATACAAAACTGGACTGGCGCTATTCTATTGACAGTACTAGCTTAAGAGAAAAAGGCCTACCCAGGATGATAAACGCCATGACTATGCATATTGCCCGTTTGCCCTCGATAGTGTGACGAAGCTTATGTCGTCGTCGAATGTGTATGACGTCTACAATCGAATTCTACCCTCACCATTGAACCATCGTCTGGCGTCCGCTTCACCTTGAGATCCGCTCTCGTCTTCTCCGCCCATCCATTTTGGCTTCTTGAAGCCTTGTCCTATGTTTTGAAACCACTGAGGGGCTTCTATGTTGTCGAATGTGTTCTTCACACGGTGGCCTAGAATTTCGAAAATGTTGTCGTCCTCAAGGACCTCATCAGCGATCGAAACTCTTGCCGGCTGCTGGATTGCATGTCTGGATGCGGCTGAAGCTCGTGGAGTTTGACCAGCCGAGCTGTCCGAAGCACCGGCAGCCGGGATGGAAAGGACCGGAGCCGACCTGCTTCCCACACCGCTACCCAGGGCGACTCTCGAGACTGTATCTTCGCGTCGACGATAGGTCGGTGTGCCGCCAAGCTCCCGCTCAATCAGATCCCGTCCTTCTCTCCAAGACCCGGTGCCGTACGTAGGGGCATCGTCGCTGTCGTCGTCGATCACGTCCATTCCCACGAATACACGCTTTACGCGGCTGTATAGGCCAAAGAGCGTTGCCACAACGGGGAACAATACCACGACAGGGAACAAATCGTCGAACCATCTTCCCGGAGCCGTGTTCTCAATCAGACGTCCTAGGAATTTATAAAACGTGGTCCTCTCATAAACGCGTTTGGACAAGAATGTCATGAAGTTGTATGAGAGCGGAATGGTCAGCTTCGCGACCTGCATCGCGTACCAAATTGCGGATTCGTGGGCCGTATTTCTCTTTACTAGTGCTCGTCCACGCCATACCTTGACTTCCGTCATGGACGAAAAGGCTGCTGCGCACATGTAGCAAATCCACATGGCAGATATCGCCTGGCCAGCAAATCCAACCTCCGGTCTTTCGCCCGACCAGTGGTGCACAACGCTCAATCGGATGACTGATAATTGTGGGAAAGTATACCGCACCAGCTCAGACCAAACGACACATATAGAGGCCAAGGCCAGCAGGAAGCCGAGCCCAACCTGCGCGTACGGCATGATGTGATAGTATACAAGGTGCCGAGTGTAGGGCGTCAAGATTGTAGTATTTTCCCAGAAGCCTGCGTGCGGCGGTGACTGTCCGAACTCTAGTTTCTTCGATGCGGCAGAATTGAGGATTGCGGTCAGCTCTCCTGCCTCCTGCACCAAGCGGGACCACTCATCCACATAACGAGATCTGGCATGACGGGCACGACTGAGCCTTCGAGTCAATTCGGCGAGGTACTTCTCCGTGACGACTATTGGAACAGTGCGGTTAGGCGTTGCAGAGGCAGGGAGTTGATGAACAGTGTAGGCGATGTTAGCCATGTCTTGCAGCTCTTCAATCCACTCCTGAAAGTTCATAGCCGTGCCCGTCTTGCGTCTGGAGAGCTCGACTACTTGTGCTTCGACTTCCTCGAGGGCAACCAACGTATCCTCCATATGCTCGTGTACCTTGGGGGCCCGTATTTGTAGCCGTTTCAGTCTGCCGCTCACACTCGCATTTCGAATAAGCGACCGAGGAATGGAAACAAGTCCGTGACCCATGAGGTAGATGGCTAGTATCAGTCCCCAGCAGTAAGCCAGCGTCATGATCAGACCCTTGAGGGACTCGAAAGATGGTCGATAGGCGACGAAAACGTAGAACAAGCCGATGGCGCTGGCACCGATCATGGTGGCGTAGAATTGTGCATTTTGTCGAAGGGAGTACTTCAGCTTGTCGTTCGGTTCGTGGTACCCAGCGTCAGAATATTCACCGAGGATGGGAAGTATGAACCTTGATGCGGTCAGCATGACGAAGTAAGACAAGCGACGGAGAGAAAGCTAGACGGAGTTGGTGGCCTACCACGTCAACACAAAAGTCAGCCAGTAGGTGATCCTCCACGACACCAAGACGAGTCGGTCAGGGAGCCATATCCCTCGACTGGCTTCATCGTCGGTTGCTGCGCTCGACGCCAAGTCTATGGGCACGAGAACCACAGCCACTGATGGCAGCCATAGGGCGAAAAATATGGGCACCAAGTAAAAGCCTGGTGTTGTTCGCAGAGGCAGATAGTGGCGCAGTATCAGCAGAACTACGACAGAGATGACGAGAAGCGCAAGCAGGGAGAAGATGATGAAACCGACGGGAGCGGCGCTGCTCGTGATGTGAGCCATGGCGCGCGGCTCACGAAAGAGGCCATCCAGGCGCGCGCGGCGAGATTCAGCTTGTTGTTGATGATGCAGAACGAAGCGGCGCTTGACTGGTCTGTCACTCATCAAGGATCAAGGGGCAGGCACGCACGCATTGGGTTTAGGCGTCTCGTGACGCAACATCAGGTGCGGACCGGGTCCACCGTGACTGCATTTGGAACTGCATTTTCCTCAGCTAAAAACCAGACTACGGGGCTGCAAACGCAAACGCACGCCTGCGGGCATCCTCAGGTACTCAAGTAAGTAGTCTTGCGTCTGGCCCACCGCTGCTTAATTGATACGCGTCGCGGAACAAGTCGTCGCGTCCAGGCAGCTTTTCTTATCACCAGGTGAAAAATTACCATCCATCTGCATTCTATCACTTCGCTAGCGATATCGAAGCGACTTTGCTTCACCGGTTGGGGACCGGATCAGCCGTGTCTCATGCCTCCTCTGCCCGACCTCGCCGACTGTCAGTCTTTCCCAGCAATGGCCGCACGCCTGCTCTTCATTTGGCTCACCTAGTTCACAGGGCTGGTCGACTCCAACGATGCGCTTACCATCAGCCTCGTGTCGCCGTCCAAGTCGGGGCTTCGACTCGTGGATACGTTTCATCCCGAGTTCACATATCCAATATTCGGGGAGCAGGAGAAGATTTTTGGGTACAAGGATCTCAAGATCAGCTTGCGGTATAGGGCGAATGATATGCGACCGCATCTGGGCGTCAGCTATAGCAAAAAGCTCACACCGCCAAAAGGTGTTGAAGAACCACTAGAAATCAAAAGCGTTCTGCAGGCCGATGATCATCTGCCCAAGGGTACGTAGTTCGTTTTGTCTCTCAAAGTTGACTTTCGTGCTGAACTAGTCAAGTTGCCTTTGTCAAAAGCGCAGACTTCGAGAGTAGCGCTCAGCAACTCGCCGACAACTGGACACCTCCTGGTGGCTTACACGATGTCTTTGAGAGTGCAGACGGTCACTACGAGATTTGGAAGGGCAGTCTGGCGGATCCGGCTATCAAGCAGCTTATAGATCGCACCCAGATCCTCATTCCTCTGTTCATCGAGGGAGGCTCCTACATCACCCAGACCCTCGACTCCGACTCTAATGAAACAGATGCACTTGATGCCGATCGTTGGACTGTGTTTCTGCTCTACCGCACCCAAACATCGCCAGACGACCCGGCTAAGAAGTCCTACGTCTTTGCTGGCCTCTCCACTGTGTATCGGTTTTTCTACTTCACTAGTCCCTTGAAACCTCCCGAACAGGACGACTGGGAGTTACCTGCCGGTGACTTCGACTTGGCGACGCTACCCTGTCGAACTAGACTTTCTCAATTCCTGATTTTGCCACCGTTCCAACGCAAGGGCAACGGCGCCAAGTTATACAAGTCCATCTTCCACTACTACCTATCCCACGAGCAAACCATCGGTATCACAGTCGAAAATCCCAACGAAGTTTTTGATGATCTGCGAGATGTCTGCGACTTCGCCTTTCTCAAAACAGTTTCCGACTTTGTCGACCTGCGACTGGATTCCTCAGCAAAGATACTCAAGGGAGGCGTCGTTCCGAAATTGATCGTTGGGCAAGAAAAACTGGAAGACATTCGCAATAAAACCAAAATTGCACCGAGGCAATTTTCTCGTCTTACAGAATTGTATCTAATGTCCCGTCTACCACCATCGGTGCGCCCCAGAGTGTCCATGGATGATACACCTCCGGCAGCTACCGCGGCGGACAAGCATCTTCTGAAGGTTTGGCAATTGATTGTCAAGCAGAGACTCTTGCGACATAACGTAGAGGCCCTGGCACAATTCGATTTGGTCGAGCGCATTGAGAAATTGAATCAAACCCTGGCTGGCGTCGAACTTGATTATGCCCGACTTCTGGACGTTTTCGATAGAAATTCAAAGCATGATCAGGTGCAGCCCGATGGCAAGCGAAAATTGGACGGCGGTGGATCTGCAGCAGCTCCTAAGAAGGTAAGGTTAGAAGAGGGAGTCTGAAGGTGCATCATCGTTCACGTTGGCAAGAAGGCGTCTGAATCTGCCAAGCTGGGGTGGCGTTCAACAGAGCTGTGGTCTCGTTGAGGCTGTCCTTTTGTATCATTTCTCATGAGACAATAAAAATTGCCGCTCATGCATCTATTTAACTCGCATTCTTTGATCACCAGAGTGACTCCTAACTCGCATGATTCGATGTGAAGCATACACGTCGATGTCAAAAGTCAACCAATCTCACCGTCCGTCTTTTCTTCACCCTGTTGTGTTGAATCTAATTCCGTTGACTCCCTGCACTCCTTTGCCAAGCTGACTGGCAACTACCGTGGCCTCTCGAATGGCTCGGGAAACAGTTCCCCTTGTTCTACCTTCTTCCAAGACCAAGAGTCCTCCAATAGTGCAGCCGCCGGGAGTGCACACCTTCTCCCGAAGCAAGGCAGGATGCTCGCCGCTCTGAACGAGACCCGTCATTCCTCGCATGGACTGCGTGGCCATTCTCTGGGCCTCAGCACGAGGCAAGCCCATAGCTACGGCACCGTCAATGGCTGCCTCGAGCATCAAAGCAAACATGGCAGGCGACGATCCGCAAAGAGCGGTGGAGGCATCCATGTTGTTGGAAGGCAAGTACACAACGTCACCGATTCGCTTAAAGATCCAGGTGACAAGGGTCTTGAGCTGGGAAGGAAGCGGCGGCTCAGTGATGCCAATGACCGTCATGGATTCGCGGATCAGGGCGGCCGTATTGCACATTGCCCGAACAACCCTGCACCTACCATCCTCGTCTGCAGTAGTGGTGGGAACCGACCCGTGGAGGGCGATCTCCATGTGCTCAGCCGTGATGCCCGCACACACGCTGATGAGCAGCTTGCCTTTGAGGGCATCGGCCATGCCGGGCTCGCCCAGAATGCCATTCACCATGTAAGGTTTGCAGCCCAGGAGCACAACCTCAGCTTGCTGTACGGAGGCGACATTTTCGTTTCTCACCACCTTGACAATGGAGGAGTGTTCCCACAGAGCGGACTTGACACGCTTGGCACCCTCGGAACTGCGGACACAGGCTATGAAACGTGAGGGCAGAGCATGTGGCACCTCGTCTGCCAGCGTCGATGTACCCGATGCAGCCTGAAGGGGTCGGGGACCGTTGATCTCGGCCAGAGAGGTGAGGATGCCATTGAGAATTGCAATTCCCATGGTGCCTGATGATGGGATTTGTGCGATCAGCGACGGGTCTTCTTCGAGGCATGCTTGATATTTGAAGGGATAATTACTGACCACATCCGAGCACTGTCATGGTAAAGTCGCCATGTTGCTGAGGGCTCATTTTGCGCTTTTGCTTCACGGAGTCGAGGGCTTGAGGGGTCGGTAAAGTGCTCAATTCGAATTTTGGTACCTACAGAAGGAAAAGGTTGCTTGGGACTGTGAGTAATGTTGACAATGAAGGAAGAGTGATTTGCAAACATCTGTTATCTATTTCTTGTGTCATCAGTCATCATTTTACGGCCCCCGATGACGGGGTGGAGAAATGGCGGGTGAGATTTTTCATGCGAGGGCTGACGACGGCGCTTGTCTTTGCTTGCTCACGCCTCCCCAATAATTCGTCCTCCGCCTAACGGGTTTGTTTCAGTGCTCTTGTCCCGCAGCTTTGCCGACGCGCCGGTGCCGCGACTTTGGGGCCGGTTTTCCAGCGACAACACAGCAGCTTGTCGCTATTTCCCACCGAACTGCCGGAGCCGGCCACTGAGATGCGCCCGACCAGGCTTGGCCTTCAACCATCTATACCAGGTCGGGATCGCACTGCCTCAGCACTACTCATTCAGGACGGCATCGTCTTGCCATGGCGGACCCTTTCGAGGTCCGCATGCGCTTCAGCATGCAGCTCCAGCATCTCAATGCCTCAGTCAATTCGGCGCAGAAGGCTGCCCAGTATGCGCTCAAATACAGAGACATGGACGAGGACCTGCACTCATGTATTCTCGAGCAAGTGGAACGCGTAGGGCCTCCTAAGCATCTGCCTTCACTCGCGTTCGACAATCCTGCTGACCTGCGACTAGAACAACATGAACACACGCGCAAACATCATGTATTTCATTGAGCACTTCTTGGACCTGGCGAGAGGAGGCCACCCTGACTACGTGCGCATGATGCAACGCGACATCATCCGAGTCGTCGATGCCGTTGCGCCAGATGACGGCTCTGGTGCTACAAATGTCAAAGTGGTCCGCAAGGTGAGCATAACTTTGCGCAAGCATCATTTTATAAGTGTTGAGTTCCAGATGCTGATCTAGGCGGCAAAGGTTCTGCACGGTTTGCAGCACAAAGGACATCTTGATTTGCAAGCAGTCGTTCAGATTGAAGATGTTCTAAAGGAAAGGGAAATGAACGAAGCGGACATGAGTCCTGCATCACCCGCTACTGACGTCGAGATGGCGGATCAGGCAAATGCACCAAGCGTGCCAAGGACGAGTCAAAAGTCAGCAGCGCACGGTCTGGACAAACGACAAATTGAGCAACGCATCGAGGAGGACCGGGAACGGCACAAGCGGCAAAGAGAAAGCATCTGGGCCATTCCGAAGACGCCGAACGCCGAAATGATGAAGTTATGGGAGGAGACGAGTGATTTTGGTGAAGACGATGAGAGGCTACTCACCGAGGAGAAGGAGGCATTCGAGAAAGAAATGGCCATGCAGCAATGTCCGCATAAGCGTTCGGCGAACGGGGAGCATGTGTAAAACTTCGTATTTGATGCCGTTCAACAGCAGCATGTGGTTGTGGTGTTGGCGCGGGCCGAGATCTTATTAGGGGAGACGAGTGATGATGAACATCTAGTAATTTTTACGATAATGACATGTTTCAACATTGACTGCGTTCGAGGAGAAGTCTGGTTCGAATACAACAGGATACTTTCAAGAAGTCGCCAAACTTGGACTGTTTTGGACTTGAAGGGCTGATCCGCATCAAAATACGGCCTCACAGCCCGAATTGGTACATGTAGTAGTATTCTTTTGTACATGAAGACTTGACTTGATACGACGGCAATTGTTGTATGGCCGACATGAGGAGTCAGGTCCTCAACTTTGTGTCTCGCCTTGTGTTTTGAGACTTCCGCAGACCGCTTTGCTCGCATTATTCCATGACCACTGTGGCGCCAAGCTCCTTCATAGCAGCGATGATCTTCTCTGCTTCTTCCTTGGCAACATTTTCCTTCATCATTTTCGGCGCGCTCTCAACAAATTTCTTGCTGTCTACCAAGCTCAGCCCCAATAGGCTCTTGACTTCCTTGATGATCTTGGCCTTTGAGGCAGCATCGAACGCTTGCAGCTTCAAGTTGAAGAGCGACTTTTCGGCAGCGGCAGGAGCAGCTTCTTCGGGTTCCTCAGCGGCGGCAGGAGCGGCGGCAGGAGCAGCTGCGGCAGCAAAGCCACCCACAGGCAAGTCGGGGATGTTTAATCTACTCTGTTTGTGAAGCCATGGTCAGCCGCAGCTTGTTGCCTCGAGTAACACGATCGCGCACTGACTTTGAGACTCGAAACCAGATCAGCGGTTTCTAGAAGAGTCAAATGGCTGATGCGGTCGACAATCTCTGCAATCTTTGGATCCGTTGACGTGGCAGCCTCGGTTGAACTGAGTCTCCTGGTCGTGGTCCCTATCCGGAGTGTCTGTGCAGAAGACTGTGTGGGACGGGCGGTGCGCAATTGACGGGCGCAGCTTCGCGCAAGATGCCGGCAGGACATGGCCATGATTGATGACGTGGAGCGTGCAGGAGAGACTTGAGGGTGCAGTTCAAGATTCCGGCGCTTCCTAGAGCTCGCACGAGAGACCCATCCTGAAGTTTTCGAAGCTGCGACGGACATCAATTCACCACGGCCCCACATTCATATCAGCGTGTCAACCGAGCCACTGGTCGCAAAGAGGCTCGCTTGGAGGTGGTGGGAAGGTGGACCCGGGTGGAGGACCCACCCATGTAATTTTGTAGGGGCTCGCCCCCCCTAGGCGTCAAAGAGGGAATCTAGACCAGTAAACATCACATTTTCCATCGTGCTTTTTCTGCTGTGACATCCTTGTTATCGTCTTTCTGCTAGACCCACCCAAAAAAAATGTACGACAGCAGATTTACTGAAAGTTCTTTGCAGCAGGCTGACCTGAGAAACTAGAGAACAAATATGTTCGACGTCTCAAGGCAGATGAGATCGCTTCGTGCGGATGCGATAGCTGTGAATCACTTACCGGAATTAGTCGATATTTCACAAAAACAGCAACAGCAACAGCAACATCATCAACAATCAACACTGTTAGACGACATATCACAAGCGGCGCTCTATCCACCACTAGTAGAGCAGGTTTTCGTGCACTTTGAGAATGTGTTTCCCGACATATGTGCAAGATGGATCATCAACACCTCCGCGTCGGGCCAACGAAGGATGATTGCTTCAGCAATTGCGAGATTACTTCCTTTTGCGCCTCATCTTGCTGCTTTTCTTCGAACTTCAGGCGGCACTTCGGATGAGAATGAGCAGCAGTCCCCAGCACAACTGTCACTGACACAGTTCGATGAAGCTGCCTTATCGAAACTGGATGACTCAAACTTACTGGAAAGCCTCGTCACGCTGTGGAGGCTTTTGAACTTCGACTTTCGTACTTACAGCTGTATTGCGTCAATGTCATACCTGCAAGTGCTCTTCCGACATGACAGTCTGCCCGTCAGGTACATGGCCGTGCGTGTCTTCTGCTTGCTTCTCCATGCGTCAAATTACAAGCTAGAGGCTTTGATTTGCGAGCATGTTGGCACAAGTGATGCAAACATGGGAATCATTGACGGCGTTGAAATTGATTTCAGTTTCATCTCTCTTTACGAGCAACATCGGGCGCAGAAGGTAGTAGATTTGCAACGTCAAGTCAAAGACTCAATGACGGGAGAAAGTCACGAACAGTGCCTGCAAAGTCTAACTCCGTTTGTCGTACGCTATGGAGAGGTCGTGCTCCCTTGTCCGCGAGGGCAAGCTGCTGCTTCATCAACCCTCATAATGACCAAGACTACCACGAAGAACCTGGAACGCCTGGCTATTCTCTTACGGGCAGAAGATCCCATACTGATTTACGGATCTGCTGGAGCGGGGAAGACGTCTCTCGTCCATGAGGTTGCCACACAGCTCGGAAAGTATTCCGACATGGTCACCCTTCACCTGAACGAGCAAACGGACGCAAAAATGCTCGTGGGGCTTTACTCGACAAATGGCAGACCCGGAAACTTTCAGTGGCGTCCAGGCGTCCTCACAACGGCTGTCAGAGAGGGGCGATGGGTTTTCGTCGAGGACCTCGACCGAGCGCCGACAGAAGTTCTTAGTACCTTGCTCCCTCTTATCGAGCGTAGAGAGCTTCTGATACCAAGTCGTGGTGAAAGGATCAGAGCCGCTCATGGCTTCCGTATTCTTGCCACTGTTCGAAGCATACGAGGGATGAATGGCATCCAAAATCTACCCTCATTTGTCGGTGTGCGCTTTTGGCAAACACTTTGTGCAGAACCTCTGCCTGGACCGGAGATAGAAGAGGTCGTGTTGAGAACACACACCATGCTACGAAAGTTTTTGCCAGGAATAATGGCCGTTTACAATCGTCTGTCCCAGCTCAGCGATAATCCCCGTCACATGTTCCGTGGACGAAATACAATGGATCGACAAATGAACTTCCGTGACCTCCGTAAGTGGTGTCGGAGACTTGAGGAATGCCTATTGGCGGCTGGTTCTACAACAGGCGACGAGCCTATTACTGAAACGACACGAGATTGGATGTTTATGGAAGCCTTGGACTGCTTTGTTGGCCATTGCCCTAATGTTGAATCTTGCAAGCATTTGGCGTACATGATTGCGGAAGAGATGCATTTGTCCAAAGAAAAGGCAGACCATTATCTGGCTGCCAATATACCCCCTTTGGAAGACAATGAGCGTGTTTTTAGAGTTGGCCGAGCGCAGCTCAGAAAGAAGAAGTCGCCAGCAAGAGTTCAGATATCAAAGGGACTTTTCGCGAATACAGCTCATGCTAAGCGGCTTCTCGAACAGATTGCCGTGGCAATCAGGCTGCAAGAGCCGGTGCTCCTGGTGGGCGAAACGGGCATCGGCAAGACAACTGTCGTGCAGCAGCTGGCTGACTCATTAGGCCACAAACTGATTGCCGTGAACCTTTCACAGCAGAGTGAAGTCGGAGACTTACTCGGTGGTTTCAAGCCTGTCAACGTGCGCAGGCTTGCCATGCCGCTCAAAGAGGAATTTGAGGATCTTTTCACCGCAACCGGTATCTCGGTGTCGAAAAATCAGAAGTACCTGGATCAGATAGGCAGATGCTTTGCGAAGTCACAATGGCTCAAAGTAGCTAAACTCTGGAAACAAGCTCCGCCCAAGGTTGATAGAATCATTACCGAAATGCGCCTGCGCCACATGCGCCGTGTTGACTCTCAACAAGGTGTCACTGACCCTGGCGAGGAACAAGCAGCAAAGCGTCGCAAGACACAGTCAAAGCTGGACTCACTACTGGAGCTAAAACCTCGTTGGGCCTCTTTTATCAAAAAATTGGAGCAATTCGAGGTCCAACTAAGCAGCGGATCTGCCTCTTTTGCATTTACTTTCGTCGAGGGAAACCTGGTCAAGGCTGTGAGAAACGGGGATTGGGTTCTGCTGGATGAGATTAATCTAGCCTCTCCCGATACCCTAGAAAGTATCGCAGACCTGCTCAACGGCCCTGAAGAGCGGCCTTTCATTTTACTAACAGAGACTGGTGAGATTGAGAAGATCGTTGCCCACCCAGACTTTCGTATCTTTGGTGCGATGAATCCCGCCACGGATGTTGGTAAACGAGACTTGCCCGCTGGGATCCGGTCTCGTTTCACGGAACTTTATGTCAAAAGTCCTGATGGCGATTTCAAAGACCTGCTCACAATCATCAAAAAATACTTGGGTAATGGCGGGTTCAAGATGGATCAGGCAGCTGATGACATCGCTCGCCTTTACCTCAACATCAAACGAATGGCAGAAGAGAAAAGGCTGGTCGATGGTGCCAATGAGGTTCCTCACTTCAGTTTGCGAACATTGACTAGAGTCCTGAGCTACGTTGACTCCATCTCACCGATTTACGGTGTACGTCGTGCCCTGTACGAGGGCTTCTCTATGGGTTTTCTTACTCTGCTGAATCAAGAATCCGAGAAACTGTTGCTCCCTCTCATCTATCACCATCTTTTGGACGAGCATGGCGGCCCTCGGTCACTTTTGTCGCAACCGCCCAAGAAGCCAAAAGACGGCTATCAGTACGTGAAGTTTCAAAATAGGGATCGGAATCGTCATTACTGGCTTTGTCAGGGAGCCGAAGCTCCGTTTCAGCGCGACGATTACATTATTACTCCATGCGTCGAACGTAATCTCCTCAACTTGGTTCGAGCAACCTCCACGCGGCGATTTCCTGTTCTCATCCAAGGTCCCACGTCTGCAGGCAAGACCAGCATGATTGAATACTTGGCGAACTTCACAGGAAATACATTCGTTCGCATCAACAATCACCAACATACTGATCTCCAAGAATATCTGGGAACGTACGTCTCAGGCCTGGATGGTAAGCTGCGATTTCAAGAAGGTCTCCTCGTTCAAGCGATGAGGCAAGGCCACTGGATCGTGCTGGACGAATTAAATTTGGCGCCTACAGACGTCCTTGAAGCTCTGAACAGGCTACTCGACGATAACAGAGAGCTGCTCATACCGGAGACACAAGAGCTGGTTCGGCCACACGAGAACTTCATATTATTCGCAACCCAAAACCCTCCCGGTCTGTATGGAGGACGTAAAGCGCTGTCCCGCGCGTTCAGAAATCGCTTCTTGGAACTGCACTTCGACGATATACCAGAGGACGAAATGGAGTACATACTTCGGCACAAGTGTCGCAATACCTCGCCCTCCGACTGTCGACGCATTGTGACGGTGTACAAAGAGCTATCCAGACTTCGTCAGACGAGTCGACTGTTTGAGCAGAAAGAAAGCTTTGCTACGCTGAGAGATCTGTTTCGGTGGGCGCTCAGAGAGGGTGATACGAGAGAAGATATTGCGGCCCATGGTTTCATGCTCCTCGCTGAAAGAGTTCGAGTCCAACAAGAACGCATAGCTGTCAAAGAGGTTATTGAAAAGGTGTTCAAAGTGAGGATTGACCCTCGAGAACTGTACTCTGCGTCCACAGCCGCGGAGCTCAAGCAAGTGGCGAGCAGGACGAACTCTCTGGGAATCGTTTGGACGCAGGCAATGCGTAGGCTTTATGTGTTGGTGTCTCGGGCTATTCAGAACAATGAGCCTGTCTTACTTGTTGGGGAAACAGGCTGCGGCAAGACAACAGTGGTGCAATTACTCGCGGAAGTGCTCAACCAAAAGCTACATATCGTCAACGCCCATCAAAACACTGAGACGGGCGATCTCATCGGGTCTCAGCGACCTGTTCGCAACCGTAACGCCATCCTTAATGTCTTGAATGCGGATTTGACGTCTGCACTGCAAGCCCTGCAAGATGATGTCCCGGATGATCTTGAGACAAAACTGACGATGTATGACGCTCTGAATCCATCGCTCAAAACGACCATCCCCGAGGCTATTCGTGAACGCATTTCACTGAATGCAACAAGATCCAAGGCATTGTTCGAATGGTCAGACGGTGCACTAATAGAGGCCATGCGAGGCGGTCACTTCTTTTTGCTGGACGAGATATCACTTGCGGATGACTCTGTTCTCGAAAGGTTGAACTCCGTCCTTGAACCTCGCAGGACGCTCCTTCTCGCAGAAAAGGGAATTGACAATTCCTTCGTCGCCGCGGCAGAGGGATTCCAGTTTTTTGCCACGATGAATCCTGGAGGCGATTTTGGCAAAAAGGAGTTGTCACCGGCTTTGCGTAATCGATTCACAGAAATTTGGGTTCCACCACTGTTTGAGAGCGAAGACATCTATGATATTATCAAAGCTAAATTGACGGACAACTCCAAACACCTTGCGGCTACCATGATCGAGTTCGCCCGCTGGTTCGCCCAAACCTTTCGATCGACAGCCTCAAGCCTCTTCTCTGTCCGAGAAATTCTTGTTTGGGTTGACTTCATGAATAACTTTCAAGCCAATAGTCCTTTGACAGCATTCCTTAATGGTGCTGCAGCTGTATTCATCGATAGTATTGGCGCAAATCCTTCGGCCCTTCTCGCCATGGACCAAGTCACCATCGGCGACCAACGGCAGCACTGTCTGGAGAAGCTTGGACAGCTTGTGGGGCAGGACGTCGTTCGGATATACATGACAGAGCCCGCTCTTGTTATCACGGGCGATATGCTCTCCATTGGCGACTTCAGTATTCTCCGTAACCCATCTGGCGCAGAGGACCCGACATTCGCGTTCCATGTACCTACGACCAAAAAGACTGTCATGAGAGTGGCTCGGGCGCTCCAGATGCAGAAGCCGATTCTTCTCGAGGGCAGTCCTGGTGTCGGAAAAACAACACTGGTCTCCGCACTATCACAGGCGTGCGGCCGACCTCTCACAAGGGTCAACCTATCTGACCAAACCGATTTGATGGATCTCTTTGGTTCAGACGTTCCTGTTGAGGGCGAAGGTGCCGGTAATTTTGCATGGACAGACGCGCCTTTCCTTCAAGCCATGCAGAAAGGTGAATGGGTCCTGCTTGACGAGATGAACCTGGCATCTCAGTCTGTGTTGGAGGGGCTGAACGCATGCCTCGATCACCGCGGGGAGGTTTTTGTTCCCGAGCTTGATCGTGTGTTCCAACGACATCCAGACTTTCGACTCTTTGCCGCACAGAATCCTCATCACCAAGGTGGGGGCCGTAAAGGTCTCCCGGCATCGTTTGTGAACCGCTTCATCGTCGTCTACGTAGACGCCTTTGAAGACGAAGACTTGCGGCTTATTGCATCTCATGAATTTCCAGAAGTCGACAACGAGGTCATTACTCATCTGGTGGAGCTCATTTCCAAGATAGAGCATCAAATCACCGTGGAAAAACGATTTGCCTCGCAAGGTGGCCCTTGGGAGTTCAACCTTCGAGACGTACTCAGGTGGTTAAATTTACTAAGCTCCTCGGATCCTCTACTTTCCACAGCTCAAATCGACGATTTCTTTGATATCGTTATCAGGCAACGTTTTCGCACCTCCAGAGACCGCTCAGAGATCGACCAAATTTTCGCCGATGTGGTAGGCCGAGAACCGCGCAGTCACAGTCTCTATCACGATGTGAACTCCAGGTTTGGACAAGTTGGGCTTGCCCTGATGAAGAGAAACCTGATCGTCCAACCAGAGGCTCTACCAAGCATCGATGTCGTCCCCAGGCTCGCCGAGTTGGAATCTATCATGATGTGTGTCAATCAAAACATTCCATGTATATTGAGCGGCTCATCTGGATACGGGAAATCAGCTTTGTTGAGCTACGTTGCTGCGATTTCTGGCAAGCCCCTGGTAATCTTTCCTATGAACGCCGATATTGATACCATGGATCTTGTAGGTGGCTTCGAGCAGGCCGATCCTTTACGGAAAAGCAACGCCGCTTTGGCCGAGCTACAAGCCTACTTGCAGAGCTCTGTGATGTCTTTGGCTCCATCTGCGGCGCCTGATGGTGTGCTGCACCTACTACATTTGCTCGATGGGCACAACGGCAACTCGAACTGTTTGCCGGGCATTCTTTCCGCGATTGAGCATTTGTTGACGCAGCTTGCGCCTGACTCTGAGGCTGGGCGGAAACTCCACAGAGTCGCACAACTTTTGAGAGGGCCTCTGAACATGTCTGATCCCCGTTTTGAGTGGTTGGACGGAATCATAGTGAAAGCTCTTCTCGCGGGACACTGGCTCGTTTTGGATAATGCCAATATGTGTAGTGCCTCTGTTCTGGACAGGCTCAACTCTTTGTTGGAGCCCGATGGATTCCTGAGTATCAACGAGCACTGCGATTCGGACGGCAAGCCGAGGATCATCAAACCTCACTCAGATTTCCGGATCTTTTTGACGATGGACCCAAAATATGGAGAGCTGTCACGGGCTATGAGGAATCGAGCTGTTGAGATTCATCTTACTTCTCCGTCTCCAACGTGGAGCGCTTCCCTTGGCAAGATATCTCTCGTAGAAGGTGGATTACATCGCCTTCACCGTCTAGAACAATCAACCAACAATCTGATGGTCAGCCAGTCGTCGGGTCAAGTTGCTCAAATAGCAGCGGATCATCTGTCCATTGAAGATGTCGCGATTCTTCCGCGGTTCATTCGTCAATGTTCGACCCCATCTTCGGCGCACTCAGACTTTCTCACAAGCGTAGAACGTCTCGTGCAGTTTCTAGAAACTACCAAAGGGTCACGATTGTTACTTGAGATCAAATCTTTGTACTCTACAATATCTTCAGCTGCGACCCAAGCTGCCCCGACCACCCAGTCTATACACATGTTGAATAATCATACACTTGTCAAGTTGTTACCGAACGAAATCATTTCTGCCTGGATGGGAGAGCGACTCGAGCGCGCTTGGTCTTTGCATGACCTTCGGCAGTTAATACTTGATCAAGAGAGCAAAGCTCAATCATCCAAGCTGGTGTCATTGAACCGTCTCCAACGCTCGCTGATCAGTGGGAGGGTGGCAGCGGTCTCAAAAGACTCGACTGTCAACATTGGAGTCTTTCTTTCCACAACCTTGGCCGCAGTTGAAGATTATTTGACCTACGGAGTTGAGTCATACGAGCAGTTTTTAATACGTCTACAGCTCCTCACCTTTTTGGAACTCTTCTTGAGGCAGAGTGTTTCTCTCACATCTGACCCTGATTTTGATGAAGCCTACTTCCAGGCTCATCTGACTCTAGGCAAGAAGAAGTTGCACTACTTCAGCCAATCTGCAATCACAGCGGCAGACTCCACGTTTGTGGCCTCTTTAGCCACTCAATTGTCTGACAAATTCCACAGCGGCTTCCAATTATTCTCTGGGCTGAGCATGGAGGCTCTATGGCCCGCGCTCAGACCTATGCCCATCGCCTCCAAGGCTGCTTTCGACCGTTCCATGATTCTTGGTCAAATTGCCATGCGATTTGATGCAATACGATGGAAGGTGTCTTCCTCCATTTCAGACATGGCGCGAGCCCAGCAGACGCTTTTCGAGGCCTATGTTCTTGTTCGAAATGATGCCTTGTCGAGCGACGAGCTTGTCAGAGATCTGACTTCATTCATTGGAGAACTCGAGATCCGCACTGGTCCGGCTTCGCAAGAGGTCAAACCGTTCTTCACAGCGGAGTTTGAGTACTTGAGGCAACTTTCGATATTCAAATCCTCGAAAGGTGGTAACCCCAATGTTGAATTACACAATCAGCTCCTGGCAGTGTCGAATGCTCCCACGAAGACTGTAATGAAGCTTAGCGACGATTCAAATCAAAGGACCCCCTCACTGCGAATAGTGGCTCGCTTGGCAATTTCAAACGCCTTTAATTGGGATGGCAAGCTTACCTTGAGATTATGGGATAAGCTTCTGAGCATGAAAAGCGTCAGTCTCGGCTCTTTGGCCGTGCTAGAAGCCGAACTGCCTATTCTCGGCCAGCATTTGACAGCGTCCACTTTGCAGATAGCAAAAGAGCCCCTGAGACCTCTCAATGGACTGCTCAAGGATGTGTTGCTAGAAGTACTCGGCGCACATCATGCAAAGATCAGAGCTGCAATGGTGGCATGTTTTGCACGACTTGAAAGCGATGCTGCCTCTCTTTCAAATATCATTCGAAGCGGCCTCACGTCGTCAGATCCATTACTTGTTGATCTCGGTCAGGCGGTAGACGCTCCGCACTTGTACGAAATAGTCTCCAAGCATTTCGTCCCGGCAGCCGCAGCACTAGTTGCTGCTGACGCTCATCAGACTCAGACTCAGACCGCACAATTTTCAGCGCTTGCGTGGCTGCATTTCAGCATTGGTCTCTCAGAGCTCTACATCCCGGATAAAATCTTTGATCCGCGGTTGCAACCCAAAGCCGAGCTTGACTTTCATGAAGGGCTTGAAGCGACTTTGCACGGCAAGCTTTCTGTCGTGAAAGCTTTCCAAAAAGGCTTTACTGGACATTCAGCCAGTCCAAGAACTGGCTTGTTAGAAGCTCAGCTCAATCGCCTTGGGCCGTCGCCCGAAGGGACGCAACCAATCTATCGCCCAGCCGAGTCTGAACTTGGCCAAATTCATGCTGAGTTTACCAACATGTTGAAGACAATCAAGGGGCCAACATTGCGAAGCATGGTGACCCAGCCCAACTTGTCATCGATCAATAATGGCGACATGGAGGGATTGAACTTGGTTCGGCAAAATACCATTCGCCTTGTCGACCGTCTTTCTTCTAGCTTCGAAGCTTATCATGACATGGTCCGCCCTGCTATTGACATACTCAAGTGCCTCTTGGTTGCCCTTTCTCTCTGCGACGCAACTCGGGCAGCGACGCTTGAGCCGGCAACAATGCGCCTCACGAATGCGATGCCTTTCTTCGGATCGAGCCGCCCAGACCTTCAGGAAGCAGATTATGGCTCGAACCCTTTCGAATTCCTCAATCTAGCAAGTACGTGCGTTGCAGTCGACGGTCTTCAAAGTCTGCGCTCCACTGATCGAGAACATGTGTTTCGGTGCTTCCATGGTTTCCTGGATGATTGGAACAAGAAGCTGGAAGCAGACAAGAAAGCTGAAGCGGCCAGGACAAGTATGTATCGGTTCCGCGGCACCCTGGAAGATGAAGAGGAGCTTGATCTTCAGGAATTCAACGAATTGTTCCCTACATTCGATGAAGATGGTCTGCCTAGCCGCAGCACGCCGAGTTCAGACTTAGTCCGGACTACATCTTTGAAGGTAGCGGAGGCACACCGCAAAATCTTCTTCGAGCGTCAGAAGCCTTGCATAGCTTTTTACGAATCATCCATGGCCGCGGCTCAGTGCTCTTTCAAGGAACTGCAAATGCAGACCGACATTGATCGCACTATCAATGCCAAGATGCTCACAAGCGTTATGCTGTTGCTAGGTGAAAAGATGGATGAACTGCAGACACCGGTATCCGGCAAGAACTACAATTTCTACGCCGACTCAAATATGGTGGAGGCTAGGCAGCTGGTGACCCTTTCGCTTCGAGTCAAAACCCGCTTTCGTGAGCTACAGCTCATCGACGAGATTGGATACTTGCAACCACTGGCTGATGTTATCCAAGCTTGTGACAGTCTTTTGGAGCAGGTGCATGGTGAGCCGCTCGCAAAGCTTTTACCCAAAGTCGAACAGCTCCATGCTCATGTGTACGAGTGGCAAACCGGCGGTTGGGCGAGTCAGAAGTATGCTGTATCTGCGCTGCATGATTTACTGACCGACACAATCCTGCGGTGGCGACGGCTCGAGCTGTCAACGTGGGCAAACTTATTTGACATGGAACAGAAGAAATGTCAAGATGATGCTTATTCATGGTGGTTTGTCGCTTATCAGGTAGTCATTGCCATGCCTTTGACTATGATCGATTCGAGGCCTAACCTGGAAAGCTACGCCAAGTCTCTGGTCGAAAACTTGGAACTATATTTCACCACGTCGATTGTCGGACAATTCAAAACGCGACTTGCCCTGCTTCACCAATTACTCTGTCACCTCTGCGCGCTGGCTAAGGATCATCCTGTTCTGCGAATCATTTGTGCAGCTGTAGAGAACTTTTTGCAGTACTTCTCGCGTTACGAGAAAGCGGCTGATGCTGCCATTCAGAAGGGTCGGCTGACTATCGACAAGAAAATGAAGGATGTTCTTCTAACGACAAGTTGGAAGGATACCAACATCAATGCTCTCCGGGAAAGTGCGAGGAAATCTCATCTCAAACTCTTCCGACTGGTGCGCAAATTCCGGGGGGTCTTGGGTCAAGAAATGAAAATTGTCATTGCGCAAGGACTTCACGATGAGGACATCAAGCTGTCACCAGGCGCTGCGTCCGAGCCCGCTGCGTTGACGAATACGGCTCCCGTTAATGTTAACCATCTCGACCTCTGCTTACCCGACTGGCTTCAAAAACACAAGCGACTGGCCAACCAATCAAGGACAGTGCTCATCATCAGGAACGTCGTATGCAGTCAAGATATCTCAGGCAGTGCGACCAACCTAGTCCTCAGCTTTGTGAACGAGCTGAACATCTCCATGACTGAACTGCGAAAAGAAACACCGTCGATACCGACCGATGAGAACAAGAGCATGATCAAGCACCTCAAGACGAGAAAACGAAAGCTATTTGCCGATACTCTACGAGATCTTCGAGTCATGGGTATATCAAACAACCTGTCACAAAACAAATTGGCGCAGCAAAACTGTTTAGCCGTCGTTCTCGCGAACCTCGCAACAATTGACTCTTTGGATGATGTCTTGGCCGCGGAAGCCGAATATTTCTTGCACAAGACCTTAGACATCGCCCCGAAGGCCAGAGAGGCCCTACGTGAGCATTCTGAAGATCTTACTAGCGCAGACGTGGCAAGGAGCGTAGGTTTTATTGAAGGCTTGATCAGCTTCACAGTAACGCAGCGCCAACAACTTGGCTCTACAATGAATGCACACAGCAGCCTGCAAACAGCAGTCCGAAAGTTCAAAAGTCTCGGAGATGGTCTTCACATTGGCCGACTCAAACGCAAGATTCGGGACTACAGCTGGCCTCATGTTCTTGGTTGGCTCGCTCACTCACTTCAATTCGCAGCTCGAGCAATTCAAGTGCACGAGAAAGTCGGCATGATCAGCAATGGCTCTATCGTTGAGAAGCTCAAGGATTGGGCTACGCGCATCGCCACTCGGTCTTCTACAATTGAGAGTCTGCCAACTCTTCCCCCTCTGGTCAGCTCAGCTACGCACGAGAAATTGGAACAAGATATTCTGGCAGATGTCAGAGACCTTGGTCGAGATCTTGCCTCTGTGATGGAAGCTCGGGCCGATCTGGAATTCATACTGAGCCATCTCACAGCCTGGACGAATGTCGAGCCAGCTACGGTTGGGGCACACCTAGAGAACGTCCAGATGAGCGTCTTCGCCGATGCGATCGCCAAGCTTTCGGATACGGTGCTCGTTGCCATTCAGGGTGTCAAGAAGGAAAGTACGGCCCTGGCCATGCCGGTGGACCCAAACGAGCCAGCTTGGCTGCTGAAACGAAACGACGTCTTTTCTGCCATAATGAGAAAATTGCACACGGGCGAAATTGAGAGGAGTGTTCTGTACTGCACGGAATTAGCACAGCAAGTTTGTCTGGACGATCCGCTGGTTAGCATGGCCGCAATGTCTATCATCGGCCTCGCGTCCCCAATCCTCGACGAGTTTCTATCCCTCTGCCAGCAATGCATAACACAAAGCCAGCGGCTGAACCGGGCATCGGCGTACATGGCATACAACCTGACCAAGTCGTTCAACCAAATAGCATCCCAGGGATTCTGCACACCCCAAGAACAATCAGATGAACCGTCTGGTGATGCCGGGCAGCTTGAGGCTGGTACCGGCCTCGGGGACGGTGAGGGCGCAGAAGACATCAGCAAGGATATTCAGCCAGACGAGGACCTCACAGAGTTGGCTCAGCAAGCCGATGCGAAACAGAACGGTGATATCGAAGACGAGAAGGATGCTGTGGACATGAAAGACGAAGAATTGGAAGGCGAGATGGGTAGCGTTGCTGGAGAAGACGATGATGATGAAGAAGGGTCCAGGAAAGGTGATGAGAAGGATGAGGACGCAGATGACATGGACGAGGAAGCCGGCGATGTCGATGACCTTGATCCTTCCGCTGTCGACGAGAAAATGTGGGACGGTGATGACGATGATGGGAAGGCCGACAAACAGCAGCAGGGAAATGAAACCATGGGTCGGAAGGACGAGGACGAGCAGATGGCACCAGATGAGGCTACCAAGCAAAGAGAGGAGGATCAGAAGCCCGAGAACGATGAAGACAATGCGGAAAGTCGTGGAGAGGACCAGCAGCAAGCAGATGCTGAAGAGGACGAAGACGAACCCGGCTGTCCGGAGGAATTGAACCGTCAAGACCAGAACGTCCAGAAAAACGACGCACTTGAACTTCCGGACGACATGGATCTGGACTTTGACGACAAGGATGGTGACTCAGACAGCGACAGCCTCGACGACATATCTGAAGCTGAAGACAAGTCTGCTGATGCGGAACAGGAGCAACATGCCGGCAAAGACGAAAGTCCGGATGCGTTGGATGAGTTAACGCCTCAGCAGGTGAAAAGGGATATGGAGGACGAGGCACAGCACAGTGAGGACGAAATAGATGAAGGCGAGGAAGATCAAGAGGGCACGGCGGACAGTGCCAACGATGTCAATGAAGAGGTAGACGAGAACATGGACCAGGATCTGGGCGAAGACAGCAAAGAGGAGGATGCACAGCCAAATACGAACCCACCGCCGGACAATGCGAATGCCGCCGTCGATAAGGCAGCGCCGAGCGACGTCAAAAGCTCCGGCTTGGATGAGAACCAGCAGTCCGCAGAGCCCGACGACGCATTTCAAGCCCAGGCAGCGGAACAAGACCACGGAGATGTTGGCGATGGAGCCGCTGATCAGGATGCTGTAGCAGCCAGCAAAGGGGCAGCTTCCCGGCTCAATGAAAAGGTGGACAGCCATCGGCAAGAGCAGGATGCAGAAGAAGAAGCCGCAAAGAGCAGCAATCCTTTCCGGGCAGCAGGGTCCGCGCTGGAGAAATGTTATCGGCAAAACGCCGATATCATGGAAGCCCAGCGAAATACTTCGGACCAATCGTCAAAAGAGAAGCAGGATATTGGACAAGGTAAACACGAGTTCCAACATCTACAAAATGATGACGACGTGGCCGATACCCAGGCGATGGGGACTGCAGACGAAGACCAAGCGCAGCCGATGGATGATTCCATGATGATCGACGACGATGATGAAGATGGAAAGGGAGATGGGTTGGATCATGGCATGGAAGACGACGCCGACGATGAGACCATGCAGGAGAAGGCAGACAAGACGAAGTCGACTGACGACGCGGCTGAAGACGGCGGACCAGACGAGACGGACAAGAACAAGAAGCACGCAGGGGTGCAGACCCGCCAAGGTAATTACGACAGGGAGCAGTCACCGTCGGAAGCGAGCGCGGGCGTCGCAGATGACGAGCCAGTCCCTGATGAAGGAGTCGACGAGACGTCAGAGCAGCTGTCAGTCACGCACATCTCGGCGGAAGAAGCACGCGGGCTTCGCGACTACAGAGAGTGCCTCGAGCAATGGGCCGAACTCCAGGCCAAGTCGCACGCGCTCTCTCTGTCATTGACATCGCAGCTTCGTCTCATCCTCACGCCGTCACAGTCAACCAAGCTGTCGGGGTCTTTTAGAACGGGAAAGCGGCTGAATATCAAACGAATCATCCCATATATTGCGTCCAGCTACAAGCGCGACAAGATCTGGATGCGACGAGCCATTCCGACCAAACGCACATACCAGATTCTGCTTTGCGTCGACGACAGCAAGAGCATGGGGGATTCAGCGTCTGGGCGATTGGCCATGGAGTCGCTGGTCATGGTATCGCGGTCTCTCACCATGCTGGAAGCAGGACAAGTCGGCGTGATTGGCTTCGGGAGCGACGTCTTTGTGGCTCACGAGCTGACAGATCCATTCGCGGCAGACGCGGGGGCCAGGGTGCTGCAGAAGTTCACCTTTTCACAGGACCGGACCGACGTGGAGCTGCTGGTTCGGCAGACGATTGACAGATTCCGCGCGGCCAGGCAGCAGCAGCAGCAGCAGCAATCGAGTTCCGATCTGTGGCAGCTGGCGCTGGTGCTCTCGGATGGTCTCACGCCGTCCGGGACTCACGACGCTGTCGGCAGACTCCTACGCGAGGCCATGGAGGACAGGATCATGGTTGTCTTCATCATCGTGGAAGACGGCAGCGGCAAGGGCAGCAGCGTGCTGGACCTGAAGAAGGCCAGGTTCATACGGAGCGACGGCGATGGCGAGACCAAGGTGGTGATTTCGCGTTATCTCGACTCTTTCCCCTTCCAGTACTACCTGATTGTGCGTGATCTGGAGGAGCTGCCGAGGGCGCTGGCGGGGTTGCTGCGGACATGGTTTGCCGAGGTGACACGCTGATGGGCTGGTGGTTGGGACAAATGGAGTTGAGGTGTTGTTATCTTTTTTTCTTTTTTTTTTCTTTTTTCTTTTTTCAATATTGCCTTGACCCTTCCCCTTTCACCTTAAAGTATGATTAGACACCTTGTAGTGGTCAAATCAGTCAGCAAACAATATGATGAGTCCTCGGATGCGTGTTTGGATGGGGAAGGTTTGACGTAGCGATCAAATTGCCTCGAAGCCATCTCGCCTGTCCCTTCCTTTCTTTGCATGCCGGCCGCCGTGGTATCACGACGATGCACGTCGACGTTGCAGCACATGACGCCCCGCCGCTCGCACGTCACTGCAAGTCGGATGGAAAAAGCCTGCATCAGCTAATGCCCGTTTTGTACTGCTATTATTATCTCGTCTTCAGCCTCGGCCGTGTGGGCAAGCAGGCACCACCATCAAGCTCCCGAGCAATTCGTTGTTCGAGTATTTGTAACGTGCCCCCCCGCCCATAGTTTCCTTTCCTCGGTCGCGACCCTCATGTCCAACTTCTGCCCATCACCGTCACCACCAACAGCGAGCCACCCACCATGGCCAGTTTGCGGTTCAGTACGTGCCCTCCCCTTCCTCCCTCCCTCCCATGCCTTCGAGTCCCTCACACAGCCAAATTAACTTGCGCGCGCGCTGCGGAACAGAAAACCCCGCCGTCTTGTAAGTTGCGCGCCTCACCACCACCACCACCACCACCAACAGCGCACCAGCTCACCATTCATTCCCCTTGCTCCCCCGCCAGGGTCTGCGACCTCCAAGACAAATTCAGTCCAGCCATCCACGAATTCAGCAGCATGTACGGACGGCCCCCTCATCATCCCACCTTCTCCACATGCCGTCTCCTAACAACACAACCCCAGAATCACCACCACAAGCAAGCTCCTGCGCTTCGCGCACGCAACGCGCATCCCCATCCACGCAACGACCCAAACCGCCGCGAAGCTCGGTCCTACCGTCCCGGCCATTGCGGCGCTCCTCCCCACCCCGCCCCTCGACAAGACCAAGTTCTCCATGCTGATCCCCGAGCTGGCCGCGCGCCTAAGTCCCGCGTCGCACGTGGCCCTCGTGGGCATCGAGTCCCATATCTGCATCACGCAGACGGCGCTGGATCTGCGCGACGCGGGGCACAGACCCTACGTGTTGGCGGATGCCGTCAGTAGCTGTAATCGCGCCGAGGTGGTCGTTGCGCTGGATCGGTTGCGTGCCGAGCCGGGCGTGGTGGTGACGTCGTCGGAGAGCTGGATGTACGAGTGCGTGGGGGATGCTGCTGCGAGTGTCTTCAAGGGCATGATTGGCCTTGTCAAGGATACAAAGGACGATACGAGGAGGGTGTTGGAGGTGTTGCCTCCAGGGCCACGGATTTGAAAGAGGGCACCACTGCTGATGGGATGGAACAGCCCTTGACTTGGTTCTTCGCTGGACTTTAAAATGCATAGCAGCCACGTTGACACGATATATTGTCTTCGACATCTCCCTGCCCTCGTCATATTGATCTTGTGTATTATTCATCTCGCCCAACGAGGAGAAGCAATGTAGAGAAACAAGACAAGAAAAAAAAAAGGTATCTGTTGTGTGCTGGCATGACCCATCTCAGCTTGGTTCTGTGTAGAATCGTCCAAGTATAATCCGTTCCTCTACGAGAAAAAAACCTATTTCTGCTTCGCCAAAAGGTTCACCTAAGGGAGGGGGGGACACACCGAGTCAAGTTCCTCGTCACCTATTGGATAGTAGCTGCATCTATGACGACTACTCACATCACTTCCCTGTTGTTGTCGTGGTCGCGACGGCTGATGGCTACGTCGGTTTGGTCGGCGGTGTCATCCAGGAAAAGGCCGATGCCACTCCTACCGGATTCGCTGCCCGGGGCAGCAGGCCTGGCCCTTTTGCGTTCTCACGGCTCGCGTTCTGCGACTTGGTCTCTTGCCCGGCGGGAATGGCTGATCGTTTGACGTCCCAGCGGTTCGCCGTGCTGGCACTGCTGTTGCTGCTGCCATCGCCATTCAGTCCGACCAGACTCTTGCGCCCTCCGTCACCCTGGTGCTTGGTCGAGAGCCCAAGGTCGTATGAGACGCCGGCCCGAGCCGCCGGGTTCGTGTTGTTGGATTTCGAAGGCTTCAGCACCTTCATGCTTCTCCCGCTCCGCCCGGCCGGTTGGTAGCCGCTCAGGTTGCCAGTCTCACGCATCATTCCGTCAGGTCCAGGCCCGGCCCCTTGGCGCCATGATCCCCAAATCCCTGTCGAAGCCCCTGATTCTCTTCGGGCTGCTTCTGGAACGCTGGAGTCGTCCTGGGTGCTCTGGTGCTCTGATTCGACTGGATCCCGCATGCTCCTGTCGTGCTCACCCATGTGCTCAGTCGTCATGGTTTGTCCGCTTTCCATCTTCTTGAGCGAGTCGGCCCCTTCGTCAGAAGGCAGTCTAGGTCCACCGTTAGGCCGGTCCTCTGCGAGCATCGCAGGGGAAGCCTTGTTCTCGGACTGGCCGTCCCCAACCACGAAAGGGGTCGCAGTCGCGTTCAGCTTTGGCTTCTCCGGCTGCATGCTCGTTGTATAGATGTGTCGAAACATATTCTCGTCCTCTGGCCGCACAAAAGGAACCCGGAGCCTGTCCTGTTCGTCCCCATACAACACCATCGTATTCTGCGAGAAGAGAATGTCGGCTGAGTGCGCTCGCAGCCCATCACTGCCAATGAAAATGCGGATGCTTTTGCGGTCGCCTGCCGAGTTCGTCAGGTCAGTTCCCGTCACCTCGAATACGACGGCCATGGAGGGCACGGCGCCTCTGGAGCCCGCGCCCTGGCCCTCGTGTCGCACCACCACCGCTTCGGCCAGGTAGACGTTGAGCCTGATGCGAGGAATGCCATCCTGCCCTCGGTCAACCTCATCCAATAGTCCCAGCTCTCTCAGCAACGACGCCTCCAACACCGACTTCTGAGATCCCGTGCAAATGTCTGCGTAGAGGAGAGTCCCATGGGCAAAGTTAGTCGTCAGCCAGCAGCGAATGATGGACGGTACAGTGCCGAGCACATAAAGCGACACTGGAGGCTCTGGCATGTCGAAGGGAGGAGAGTCATCGTCACCACTGGGATAGTGCGTATCCATCCCGATGCTGCTTGCGCGCCCGGAAGCCACGGAGTGGTGTGAGTGTACCGAGTGCCCAGCCGAGCTGTGTCGACCATCCGACTTGTGGGACAGTGAACGCTCCATCATCAAGCTGCTTCCGGGCCTTATTGGTCCGAACTCCCCTGAATGACGGTTGTTCTGCCCGGTCCAGCTGGAACCATGCAGTGCACTCTCGTCGAATCTGACACTATTGGCTCGTGAGGCCGCACCGCGTCGTACTGGCTCCTCCTCGGCAGGTCCAAGATTGAGTGAGCCTAGCAGCTGCTCTCCTTGCTCGTCCAGATCGTCGAACACATCGCTGTGAGGTATCTGCACAGGTCCTGCGTTTGCCTTGTCAGCAGCCATTGATTGACCTTGCAATTTGGGAAATCATCTTACCTTGGTGAGGGGTACCACCAAGAACGCTAGGGAAAGGCGAGTTCCAAACAGACTTCAGGGCGGAATCTTCCGCATTGCGCTTTTCGAGACGAAGCAGCCGCTCCGCGTGATTGGTCTGGGCATACTGCACCTGTTTGACCTCCATCTGCAGGTTGTACAATTCGTCGCGTGAGACAGCAAACCGAGCATCCATCCTCAGGTAACCTCTGCCCGGCCAAAGCTCATCAGTTTGACCAGTCGCTGTCCAACTCCAGGCACAGTGCGCACATCGATGAGCTCTTTCGGCCGGATCACAGATGTTGTGCCGAATGAGTTGGTACAATAAGATGTGCGGCGAACGGCCCCTTAACACTCCAGGAGGCGCAGCATTCGAGTAAACCGTCTCGAGGTGCGAGATTGTGCCGCCCGGCCGGCCTGGCTTTCGAGTTCAATTGACATGCGCAGTCGGCCTCTCTACATCGCCAGGGCAAGACCACGGGCGGCCATTCGACGGCGATGACCCTCGCGTGGTCTTGGGTCTTGCAACGACACTGTGTCCAGAAGGTTGATTTCTCGGCGTGAAGTTGGGCTTGAGCGTATGGTTTGTAAAGACGTCTCGGGCAATCTGCAGCGTTTCGCAAGCGCGCGCCCGTATCAAGATTGACTTTGGCGTCAAGTTCCCTAATATTGCTGTGCACAAAACGGTGTGTGAGGACGAAGCGGATCGCGTTCAGCGAGCTTTGTTGCAGACTCGGCAATATCCGCCGCGAAATGGAAAATTTGGCGAGCTGATCTCGAGTGGCTAGCTGTAGAAGTCTCTTATGGCTTTTGGGGCAATGCAGTCGGCAATTGTCCAGAAAATGCCAAAGCTGGCTCACGCGACATGCAGATGGAAGATGGAGGGATGAACATCCTTGGCAGGTGACGGAAAGTCTCGAGCGGTAATGAGTGCTGAGTCATCCATTCGGTACCATGCGCCATTGGCTTGCTGATAGAAAACGCGTTCCACGAGGCATGAAGCTCGTGGCTTTCTGGGAAACGCACTTGTATGTTTGCGAAAGTGGGAGCCTGGCGTGCTCACGAACTCCTTGGGTCAGTTTGTGGAATCAGGGCAACAAAGTGGTCACGTTGTTGCAGCTTCTCTCATTCATGGTCGAGCTTGCACGCCGGCGCGATCTATGCAGGAAACAGATGACACTTGGTGGCGAGGAAGAAATCGTGGGCGAAGCCGAAGGCCTCCATCGCTTCTGTTCTGGTAATGCTGACGGTGATGTGGTACTCAATCTCACATTGGAATCCTACGAATAAACTGTTGACAAACTTATGACGACTGGCATTACAATACAAAGCTCAGATGATGAACGACTCGGTCTAGGCTGTCTGGTACGCGCTCAACCGTGAGCTTTTTTATAAAATTCTTGCCAATCCGGAAACACATAACCAGGTTTGTGTGCCTTGATTCCTCGTAGCCACTCCTCGATCTTCCAATCGTCGGTCTTTTGACCAGCCCTGAGTCCCTCTAGCCACTTTTCGATCAATTTAGGGTCTGCCTTGGGTTCCTTCTGCCCCGACTCTAAGATCGCTTCTACGAGTATGTCGCAGAAAACCCTATAACCCTTCTCGCTCAGGTGGAGGCCGTCTGTAAGCAGAACTTTCAGGCCGCCCTGCTCGCCGCCCTGCTCGCCGCGACGCTCGGGGTCAAGCTTGCCAAGAGGACGATCGGGACTATAATGTGACGTCATGCGGATGGCCCTCTCCATGATTTCACTATAGAGATCAACGAGCTTCACCTTCCCCTTAGGTTGCGTCTTAGCGGCTTCGTCAGCGACGTCGCGGACTGCTTGTGCGTATTTGGCGGTGACTTCGACCTCCCTGTTCAACTGCTTATCGCGGGCTTCTTGGAGGAGTTTAATCTCATCAACGGGAGGAGGAGTAACAATGAGTTTGATCGGTTCTTCATCCCCATAATTGTACTTGTGTTTAATTGTTTTGCGCATATTCTCCTTGAACTCTTCGATCGGGACATGCTGACGAGTACTAGCCGAGTCTAGTACTGCATCATTGGCGCCGAAAAGGATAACCTGGAAGACGAGAGATCAGTCCCAAGACACATGTGAATGACCTGAAAACCTATGCTATTTGTGCATACCATAATTTCAGTTTTAGGCGATGACGGCGTTGGCTCGGGAAATATTTCTTCAAGATAAGAGACGGCATTATTGGTGTTCCATCCAGAGAAGCCGCGGTTGATAACATCGAGTTGCCTGATTAAAACTGCTTGGACTTAATGGGTTGTTCATGATTCGCCCGTCATATGAAGGTCTGCTCACGCTCTGCAATGGCTGACTGCATGGAAAACCCATTCTGCAGGTTGACGCTTTGCTGGAATAGGGAATCGCCAAAGAAGACGAGCTGGCCGTATTTCGGGGCCGGGGCCGGGGTCTGAGATCCGTTAGCAGGGGCGCCACATCAAGAGGGCATTGCGGCTTTCGTCTTTTGCTTACAGCCATCTTGATGCTTGCAGTCGACAGTTGATAGAGGAGAGAGAAGGTGAGCCATGAGGGTGCCGACGTCAAACAATTTATAAGTCCTCTACGTGGCTCAATCACTGAACATGCTTTGGGAATGATTGACTGAAAGCGTGATTGAGCGGACCAATCAGCAGACGAACCCGGCGCGGTCGAGTGGGCAGTCATGGTCATTGTCATGAACATGAAAGGCCCCAAGACAAACGTTCATTGTTCATTGGCACTGAAACACGGAGCCATGAACGGCACGATCTGGTCATGGCTTTGCTCTGGGTTGTTCACGTTGCGCGAAGAGCTGTTCAAATGGGATTGCTGACAATGCCACGACCTTGCGACATACAACGCACGTGTGCTCCGTACAGTACCTCTGAAAGGAAGGCACTTTACGGAGTAATACAGTACATCATTTTTGAAACCCCCCACTCCCACTGTACCAGCTGATCCCTCCGGAGCCGAGGATGATGTGAGTCGCGCCTAATTGGCGATTGCCCGCGTTGTTCGTCTCTCGCATCCCTGACGAGTTCACGGAAATTGTTGTTCAGAAGCCATCCGCACCTTCTGAGTTTTCTCCTTCCACCGCAATCAAGTTGTTCATGACCGTGACGATGGGGCTTCTCGAGCTGCCCATGCACTGCCGTTGATCCGTTATGGCGGGATCCTTTCAGCGTGAGACGAGAACATTTCGTGCATCAAAGGGAATTCTTAAAAGGACAATTGAAATAGATGTCAGGTTTGGCGATTGTGGAAGGATGCGACGCCTGTGAAGGTTGTTATGGGGCTTGAAGGCAATACCGTGAACACTAGTTGTTGCATCCCGGCAACTTGCGGCCCATGTGTAGAACAAGGCGAATGTTCCATGCCCCTCGCCTTGTACGGAGTACATATGTACGTATCTGAACTGGACAAGCAACTATTATTATCTAAAGATTTTTTCAGGCCGAAATCGCGGGCTTCGGGGTAGCATGACACTGGGACCAAGCGCCATTGGATCCGAACAATCGGCTTTGACCAATGCCTCCGCTTTCATTGGCTAATAGGCTATGCGCGCTGTGGGATACCCTCACCTTAGCTATAGGCTATAGCCGACTGGATATAGCCTAGCGCCAAGGCGATGGGCTGCAAGACGGAAAACTCAACTCGGCTGTACTTTCTGGATTACGGCCAAAAGTTACCGAAAAGTCAAGCATTGATCAGTGAGAGTCTTTGAGCGGCACCGCACCTGTCTGTCACATGACAAGTGTAGACCGACATACCAACTACTTTACACACACCAGTGTGGAAGCCACAATATCATCACTTCGCATCGTCTCCTCCCAGGTCCGGGACCCATTTTCGAGCGCAGGACATCATAGACTTTCTCTCATCCAACCCCGCCGCTACTTTCGTCGCCATTCCCCTCGGAATCGATTGCGCATGCTCCTCGCTATTGACGATGGCTCCCTTCATGGCTTTGAGAAGATTGGCCACTTCTCCTACTGTATGTGCTCTTTTTGCCCTCTGACCTTGCTCGCCATCGCCCGCTCGATACTATTGGGAGGGGGGGGGGGCTCCTCGACTCGGTGGACGACGGTCTGCGCACGCCAAGGAGCGACCTCAATACGTTGGCCCGCGCATCATGGCGTTGCTTTTCAACATCAGCTACTGACATCTCTACTTTTTGGTCTAGGTATCGCAGACGGCGAGACATCAGGCCAGAGCTTTCTCGACCACGCGACCAACGGGTACGTGAAATCTCGTCCTATCAACAAATGTTGCCATGAGCTCACGATCGAACCACCCATTTTAGCCAGAGTAATCACCAACAACCCATTGAGAGCTAAAGAGGCTTCTCCTCACCTGAGCACGAAATATAATGTCATCGTGCGTCACTGTATCCCAAACAGTCTCGAACCATGCGAAATTAACGTCGATTGGTAGGATCACGAGTACGATGCCCTCGTTGTAGGTGCCGGCGGTGCCGGTCTCCGTGCTGCATTCGGCCTCGCCGAGGCTGGCTTCAATACTGCCTGCATCTCCAAGTTGTTCCCTACCCGGTCGCATACCGTCGCTGCTCAGGGTGGGATTAACGCTGCTCTGGGAAACATGCACGAGGACGACTGGAGATGGCACATGTACGACACTGTCAAGGGTTCGGACTGGTTGGGTGACCAGGACGCGATTCACTACATGACTCGAGAAGCTCCGGCCTCAATCATTGAGCTCGAGCATTACGGTTGTCCCTTCTCCCGTACTGAAGACGGCAAAATGTAAGCCTCACACATATCACTGCCAACCCTGCGACAACCAGGAGCGTCATGCTAATTTCGTTTCGTCCAGCTACCAAAGAGCTTTCGGCGGTCAATCTCAAAAGTATGGCAAGGGCGGCCAGGCTTACCGGTGCTGTGCTGCTGCGGATCGAACCGGTCATGCACTGCTACACACGCTGTACGGTCAATCTCTCGCCCATAACACCAACTACTTCATCGAATACTTCGCACTGGATCTGATTATGCAAGATGGCGAATGTCGTGGTGTTCTCGCCTACAACCAGGAAGATGGCACCCTGCATCGTTTTCTTGCCAACAATACCGTCTTGGCTACTGGTGGTTATGGCCGTGCCTATTTCAGTTGCACCTCTGCTCATACTTGCACTGGCGACGGCATGGCCATGGTCGCTCGGGCTGGCCTTCCCAACCAGGATCTCGAATTCGTTCAGTTCCACCCGACCGGAATCTATGGTGCCGGGTGTCTCATCACTGAAGGTGCCCGAGGCGAAGGTGGTTATCTCCTGAACTCGGAGGGCGAGCGGTTCATGGAGCGCTATGCACCCACAGCCAAAGATCTTGCCTCTCGTGACGTCGTCTCTCGATCCATGACAATGGAAATCCGCGAGGGTCGTGGTGTTGGTGATGAGAACGATCACATTTTTCTGCAGTTAAGCCACTTGCCTCCGGAGATTCTCGCCGAGCGTTTGCCTGGTATCTCAGAGACTGCAGGTATCTTCGCAGGCGTCGACGTTCGAAAGCAGCCAATTCCCGTTCTGCCAACGGTCCACTATAACATGGGCGGCATTCCTACCCGCTACACTGGCGAGGTTCTCACTGTTGATGCTAAGGGCAACGATCAGGTTGTTCCAGGCTTGTTCGCCTGCGGTGAAGCTGCTTGTGTCTCTGTTCACGGCGCTAACCGCCTTGGCGCCAACTCACTCTTGGATCTCGTGGTTTTTGGTCGAGCTGTTTCACATACGATCCGCGACAACTTCAAGCCCGGCGACAAGCTCAAGCCTATCCCGGCTGATGCTGGCGCTGAGCATATCGAGGTCTTAGACCAGGTGCGAACCTCGGACGGCCCCAAGAGCACAGCTGAAATTCGACTAGCGATGCAAAAGGCCATGCAGACGGATGTCTCGGTGTTCCGAACACAGGAAAGTTTGGACGAAGGTGTCCGCAAGATGCAGAAAATCGATCCACTGTTCAAGCAGGTTGGTATCAAAGACAGGAGCATGATTTGGAACTCGGATCTCGTGGAGACTCTGGAATTGCGTAACCTCTTGACTTGCGCGTAGGTCTCCCCTCCTTCCCCCCCTCCCCGTCTCCTCTCATATTTTTGTCTTGGTTAATGGCCATGGCGATGACGACTGACGGCCAAAAACTGCAGTACTCAAACAGCTGCATCGGCGGCCAACCGCAAGGAGTCACGCGGAGCACACGCTCGCGAGGACTTCCCGGAGCGCGACGACAAAACCTGGATGAAGCACACGCTGTCTTTCCAGAAAGAGCCCCACGGCAAGGTCGATCTCCAGTACCGTCGGGTTATTGGCACGACTCTAGACGAGAGCGAGTGCAAGCCGGTGCCCCCATTCAAGCGTGTATACTAAACAAACTTGATGGCGTTGAAATTTTAGTCCAGGCGTTGGGTATGCCCGGGGCGGCAGGGTCGCCGCCCCGGATGAAGGCTTTCAAGCCAAGGACGCCTCCTTGTAGGTCTAGTTTCATTAAATCACCTCTTTGCCGGAGGTAACGTTTCAAACATGCAGCGCCTGCTACGCACGCCTTTGACATTTGTAACCGGGGTATTGTAGCAGTCTTTCGAATGTTCATAGCATTGTGCTTGTAGAGAGAGGTCCAGAAATCAAACAAAAAAGGTTCTTGATTTAATTCACAGAAATAAGCCAGTGTGGAAAACCTGATGTCATCTTTCAGAGAACAGTCCGTTTCATCAGTAACCTGCTCTTTCGATTGATCAGACACTCGTGGTTCCACCGTTCAGTAGTGTTGCTCTCACTGCCATTTCTGGGCCTTGCTACTTGTTCCCTGGATGACATGTACGACAAAGCAAAGCAGAATTGTTCTGATAATTGTAAGAGAGAAACTTTCCTGCTGGTCCAATGTGCCTCCGCTGACAAAACGTGCTCAGCGCCCTTGCTTCCTTTCTGGTATATGTAAGCATAACTCATGCGCAAGTCATTGAGTTACCGGATGGAACCGCAATGACTATGGGAGGTCGGATGATCACAAGCTTCACTACCAAAGACCGAGGAGGCCATAGCTGGCAACTATAGAAGTTTCTTTCGTCTTTGCTTGATTTATATCAAATCAATAAGTGATTCATTCCCTTTTGCAAGATTATTGCGATAGCGTCTTAACGTAATCATCCAACCACATGCATACTCATTTGGTCATCAACTCGTTGTATCGAGAGGCTCCTTTGGTGTCAGTAGCATCGTAGCTGGTCTGGCATAGGTCTGATCATGAGCAGCCTCAGAAAAGAATAGATGAGCAGATTGGCGCATTCCGATTTCGGTCTGAAGCATGAGCTTGATGTTTTGATCAGATGCAATGCCAAGAAGTCCGCTGGCGCCCGTTTGAACGCTTTGCACGAGTTGCTGTCTTCCTTTTTCCATTTGTTTGCATTAGGTACAGCCGTGCTGTGACAACGTCGTTCAGATCTCCTCCGGTTGTTGGACTGCAAGACGTAATTTCCGCTGGAAGAAGAAGACGTCCAGCCCGTTAATTAGGATAGAAGGGTGCTCAAGCCCAATTTGCTCGGCGATTTGCTTTGCACTTAGCTCTTTGCCCTTGCTTTTTGATTCAACGATACTCAGCACTTTGTCAAGACCGAATTTTTTCTGACTTCGAAGCCGTAAGGCACTTGAGCTGAGTAAGGACTCCAGGCGATCATGATTATGCGAGTATTGTAGGATCTTTAGGTCGAAAGTCTTCTCGTACTTATTAAACTTGATTCGGGCTCGAAAAGGGCAGTTTGTTTTGAATGAAGACGTCTTGTATTTGCCTGCCTTGTGCTGCCACTCACGATAACGTCCACTCTGGCGGCATTGAAGGCTTGTGTAGATGATATCGGTTGTGCGTGGATCACGATTTTGGCTCGCAATATTGCAGACGAAGCCCTCTTTACTCTGATGATCCTGGATTGCCTGAACGGCATCATCTAGTTGCGAGTATGGGCATTCGATATTAGATATTGGCTCCTTGTATTGAGTCACCTGCGTCGTCTGCGTTTGGGATTCCATATCGCGAGCAGACGGTGTTGAACAGGGCGATGTTGTGTTGTTCAAGACGCCTCGCGGCGCGGCACTTATGGAATGTTTATTGAACTCCTCAGAATGCTTCATCGGCACACTCCCCGCGGACCGCCCCCACACCCCCCTTGCTCCCTCTCGGCGGGTACCCTGGATAGTTTAAGTGAGTTTTAGAAAAAACTTGGGGAAAAAAAATCTTCTAGCAACACCAAGGATCACACGTCCAGGTGCCTGCACAGCACCACAGATTGTCTGCCATCACATCGCCCTTCGCCGGGCGTAGCAGCGGAACATGGTGGAACAACAATGGGAAATGGCAGTCGACCGCGAGACATCAGATAGCGAGACGTTTTCAGATGCTCGCTCCGCAAGTATAACCACACCAAAGAAGTCAAATGGCATATTCGAGAAAGACTCCGACGAGGAGGAACTCGAGCGATTGGTCCTCGGCGACAGGGCTGGCTTCAAGGAGAGTCTGTTCAAGGACACCGCATACCTCGAAAACGAAGGTCCCGATGATGTTGACGCCGATGCTGGAGGGCTCGAGGACGTCGCCGATGCAGATCTGTTCGTCTTCGATTCCGGCACAGGTGCCGCTGACGGCACCGTTGCGAAGTCCGTCGTCAGCGCGCGCAAGAGTGCACAGGGCGACGTGCCAGCCTGGGAAGACAGCGACGACGATCGACTTGTGGTGTCTCTCGCAAACAATGCCAAGATGCGGAGGCTACGAATCACAACCGAGGACGATCTAGTCACCGGGACTGAGTACTCGCGGCGACTGCGACAACAATATTTGCGCATACACCCTGCACCAGCTTGGGCAAAGGAGGCGTGCGACCGCCCCGTGAAGAGGAGGCGGCGCTCATCAGCAGGCTCGAGCTCTGACGGCGACTCCAACAGCGACTCGGACGAGGCGTCTGCTCGACCGCTGGACGAGTTCCTGCGGGACATCAAGCAACTGGCTGGCAAGGCGGACGTGAGGAAACACAGACTCCGGCCCGAAATCATCGACATTCAGAGGTCGCGCGATATACCCGACAAACACAAACTACCGGTGGAATGCCTGTCTTTCCACCCCGAATATCCCGTCCTCCTATCCGCGAGCAGAGCCTCCATTCTCCAGCTTCACCACATTGCGCCGGACGCTGAGCCCACGCCGAACCCGCAACTGACTTCCGTGCAAGTCAAGCAGGTGGACATACGGCAAGCCCAGTTTCTGTACCCGCAAGGCGACAAGATCTTTTTCGCCGGCCGTAGGAAGTATTTTCACCACTGGGACCTCCCGTCGGGCATCGTGCAGAAGACGTCGAGAATCACCGGTCATCATCTAGAGCACAAGGCCATGGATAAATTCAGATTGAGCCCCTGCGGGAGGTACATGGCCATCATGGCCTCTTCGAGAAAGGGAAGCGGTCACCTGAACGTGCTTGACGTAACAACTATGCAATGGATCGCCGAAGCCAGGCTTTCCAGCCGTCACGGCATCGCCGACTTCGCATGGTGGAGCACGGGGGAGGGCATGACCATTCTGGGCCGAGACGGCCAAGTAGGCGAGTACAGCATGGAACGCAAGGGATTTGTCGGTGTGTGGATCGACGACGGGTGCATTGGTGGCACCGTCATTGCGCTCGGCGGTCATGGCGGCCCTCAGGCCATAGGAGAAGACAAATGGGTGGCCGTTGGCTCCAATAACGGCATCACGAACATCTACGAGCGGAGCGCAGTCATTGAGTCAGAGACAGCTGAGGACGTTATCTTGAAGGAACGCCCGGTGCCGACGCGCACCTTTGAGCAGCTCATCACGTCCATCAACGTCATAACCTTCTCGCCCGACGGCCAGCTGCTAGCTTTTGCCAGCCGCGATACAAGAGATGCATTGAAATTAGTACATCTTCCGAGCTGCACTGTGTACAGAAATTGGCCTACTCAAAAAACGGCCCTGGGAAGGATCAGCTGCGTAGCTTTCGGGAGGCAAAGCGACTTACTTGCTGTGGGCAATGACATGGGCCGGATCAGGTTGTGGCACATTAGGTGCTAGTTTCCCCTGATGAGAGTCTCCAATCGTTCCTGACAAAATGGCGAAAAACAATCAAAGTTGCAAATGGTCTGAGCCTGATGAACGTGATGTGCATTCCTTAGTATCAGACAGTGGCCCCCGTTCCATAGGGCGAGCGCCAATATGCCTTCCACACGATCATCCGCTACTAAGCTATGGCTCATTTGCTATTAACAGATGCTTGATGTAGATTTGGCGTGCAATCTCCCCATCGAAACAGTCTGCTGTGAAAGTTTGTACATGAAATTCAGACAAGGTTGCGCCGCAGATTATGTGAGCAGAGTCTACCTTTGTCGATAATAGCCTCATGCGTACGCAGAAGTCAGTAGCATGATGCGGCTCTGCGGCCGTCTGTCACGCCTACCGAATCGGCGTCGAAGGTCCTACGAGTGTCTCACCGCGGCCCTTCATTCTCTGATTGTGACCATGCCGCCGAGATATCCAGTTCTCCCACTGGACATTGTCGGTATTTCGCGACGTCGTTGAGCCTTATCGAGTTTGCGTTCCCGATTTATGTCGAGACTTTGACCAGGGCGTAGATGAGAATACCAACTGGATCCGCTGCTCGCCTCTTCTCGCTAACATTGGGTAGTGTTCGCCCGTCAATGGTCGAGACGCTCGCCAGACGATACTATAGGCTGCAGATCCAATTCACGAATGGCATCTAGCCAATGTTCGGAAGCATGAGGCCTATACCTCGGCTTCCTTCCTCATAAATCAGAAATGCTCGGTCTGTCTTGGCCGTAAAGCTGCGATGTTTCACACCAGCTCTGCGTCTCCGCTGTCGACGAATATTTTGGCGCTTGACCAGCGAAGGATCAAGATATCCCCTTCTGCCGCCATCAATGTGACATCAGCGTCTGTCCCTTTCCCGTGAACATCCTTGTCCTTGAGCATGCGGATGAACACAGCCGTGTCCAGATCCGGAGCGTCAATCATGCTAATATTGCCGGCCGTGTCGTTCAGATTCTGCAATTGTTGGGGGAAGGACGACAGGAAAGACGAAAGGTAGTGATTGTGTAAGAGGGCTTGGTGTCGTGTCGCGTAGGCGAGTTCGCTTGGTGACAGTCTGTCTCTCAGGTCTTGCGTTGAAAGGTAGTGTAGCGTATGCTTGTCAATCTATCATATCTTGTAAGCCCTGTCTGCGGAAATAGACAAAAATTTATCACGAAAGACCAGGCTTGCCTTGGCGATTCGGACCCGCAGAAAGCTCCTGACCAGGTATTTGTATCTTTCTAATTCGGTTTGTATAACAATGAGAGCGAAGTTTGTTTTGGGATCCATGTCGCCGGTCAATTGTTCGACTTTTTCGATCTGCTCCTTGATGCGATCGTTGACACGTTCGAAGAGGCCGTCTGAGGGCCAGCTGCAGATAGATGACAAATGTCAATTTTTGAGCATTTGTCGTCTTCGTTGCTGTTCTCCGTATCATGATGGCGATTGGCAGTTCTGGACAATCGTGCATGCTGAGGGACTTACCCTAGGAGCTCGGGGGCTGATCGTTCGGCGACCCATTGACGCGTCAAGGCTTGGAGGTCGCGCGTGCCTGAGGGGACCGAATGCGAGGTTGGGTCGACTTCGCGGAGGATATCATCAATATCCATGTTCAGAGGCGCGGGAAGACCGGTCACGGCATGGAGTTGTTGCGACGTCCTTTCGAGATGAAAGTGTGTGGCTGATTGGGTCGGCCGAAGACTGGTGGACGCGGCGATGGTGGGGTTTGGTGGTGAGGCCGGGGGGGAGGAAACCCGCCTGGGAAGGTGCCCGTTGCCGCAATTTCCTCCGATCTCGAGACAGAGCAAATGATGCAAGACATTTCTGCTGTCTCTGCAATCTTCAGCCATAGAAGACTGTCCCAGAAACGGTATCCTGGTTCTATTCAACACCATCATCATCTGTAATAGATTGATATTTGGATCTACGCCACACCATTCACAGTGATCGGATATATGCCTGGACAAGGATTCACGCATTTTGTGAATCGGTGAATGTCGAATATGGACTTGGCATGAGTCAGTGACAGATCGATTGAATCTCTACATACAATTACAAATATAATCAATCACATGCCTAGACGGATCGCTGAGAGTCCAGACGCACTCAAGCCGCCCGTCTTACTCAATATTCTTGGTTGGCTTGAGCGCTTCACGTCGAGCTTGGTCATTTCCATTGACGGCGCCGTACAACCACTTCAGCATGCTGGAGAAGACGGTGACCATACTGGCTGAGAACGTGAAGAGCAGCACTCGCTGAGCCGTGGTCAGCATCTCAAACATAGGATACGGATACCTTTGGCGGCTCATGTTAGTGTCCTATCCCTTTATCCGTTGCACCGGCTCGCTCATCCGAATGACTTACCAGCCATTTTTGCTGAAGCACACCTCCACCCAGTACCAGTACGCAAAAGCGATTGCCGTACTAAGCGACATGACACCGTAGGCTGAGATTGTCCACGGTGGGCTCAGTAAGACCAGATCCAGAGTCAGCAGCACTGCGGGCGCCAGGTGCATGCCGAGGTCGATCGAAATATCCAGCTCAAAGCCCGGTTGTACAACGAGACTCGGATCAATGGCGCAGATGCCCCAGTACAGGGCTGAGATGAGCACTTCCAGGGGAGTGGCGATGACTGACACCAGATTTTTCAGTTGAAAGAGCGTCAAGCTGCCGGTCACGTCGGCCACAGCAGCCACGACGAAGGTGAAAAGAGATAAAGCCAGGCCAATGATAGTGAGAAACTGGAAGTACCACCCGTGCGCCTGGGAAAGCGGCGTGTCCCATGCGAACAGGAAAATGAAGCTTTTGCTCAGTATTGCAGCACCGAGCAGATGAATGACGAGGGAGATGGAGGCGGAGGGGGAGGCCAGTCGCTGGAGATGATGCCGAGTCATTTTTATCCTTCGTGGCGGAGGTTGCTTTGGCTTTTGATTCTGATGAGATGGAAAGGCATGCACTGCACGGAGTGTTCATGAGCTAGATCTCGGACTGGTCGGAGGTGGTTGGCACATAAGAGGGATCATAATCGTGCTCGCGGGTGACATTTCAGTGAAGGGTGCCATATGGCACGGACTTGATACTTGATGACGGCATGGAACCGAACGGGAGGGAAGTGGACCGATCGTTCTCTCGTTCTCTTGCTCCGTATTTGTTTTCCCTTTCTGCTCATGGATCTCACCAAATACGGAGCAGATGCGCCAGGAATCATGAGGTGACTGGCTGCGGCTTTGAGGCTGGGCGTCGTCTAGACGGAAATGCGGACCCGATTGGGACGCACTAAGAGCCCAGAGCCCCTGTTGCATGCATTCTAAAAGTTGATTGGCATGACCAGACGTCTCCAGTGCCTTGGGTCAGCAGCTTCCATGCAACACCGTGTACGGAGTAGAGTTGAATACAGGTTGCGTTTTGTTGTACTACTACGTACTCCGAAATGTAACATCATGACCGCTGCGCAATGCCTTCTCTTTTGACTGCGCCTCGTCATGACATCGTTCCCTGGATAGCAAAGACACTGAGTGAACCACACTAAATGTTTACAGGCGAGAGCTTGTTGGGTTCATTTGCTTCATCTAGCTCAACTGCCTGCAGGAGCTTATCCACTGCATTTGAACGAGCTTTCTTCTTCTGGACAAAAGCGTGCCTCGTTGTGCCCAGACAGGCAAGTCGCCAACCCCGGTGAATCATGCACTTCTGCAACTTGTATCAATTGTTAAGACGTGAGTGATCGGCCACGGCACGTTCAATCTATCGAGTGCTTACTTCCACGTTGGATGCCATTGTACGGAGTATTCCACAGTATGGTCGTTCGGCCGCTCATACTAAGACTAGTAGCAGCATGGTCGCGCCCCACTATCACAGTGCGCGTGGAAATTCTGGAGCTCCATGTTTGACAAGCTCGTGGAAAAAGGTGACGCCTGTGCGCGCGGCATCCACTCACGCAGAGCTCATCCATCCCTCTGTATACGCAAGCATCAAGAAGACGTTGGTGCGCTGTATCGTAGAGTGCCCTTCTGCATCGGAAGCTGTGTCTGGCTAGTGATCAGTCTCAGTCTCGGCCTGCCATGGCGGAGCTCCCTGTTACAGACGATGATAACCATTCGCAAAAGCGAAGCCATGCCGATTTCGCGACGCAAGATGGCTCGGGTAAGTCAGTCATTCGCATTTGACCTACTCAAAGATCTAATGGTTCTACTCAAGACTCTTCTTCCGACGACGACATGGGTCCCCAGCTCCCCTCCGAGGCACCAAAGAAGAAGCGTCGTGTTCTGCCCTATGAAAAACTCTATATAGCAGCCTTGCCCAAGTCTGCTCGTTACTCCAAATCGCTTATGCACAGAGATCAATTACTGTTCGTTAACTGGACGCCGTTGACTGACTTCCTCATCACAGCATCCGTTGACGGCATCGTCAAGTTTTGGAAGAAAATTGGGCAAGGCATCGAATTCGTCAAAGAGTTCAAGGCTCATGATGGGGAAATCCGTTCTGTTTCAGTCAGCAAGGATGGCCGAAGCTTTGCCACCGCCGGCTTGGATGAGACAGTCAAAATATTCGACGTTGTCACATTTGACCTGCTGTCAATGCTGTCCTTGGACTATATACCCAAGTGCGTATGCTGGGTACACCAGCAAGGCGCTTCAATTCCCCTTCTTGCTATATCTGAAGACTCCAAGCCCTTGATACATATTTATGACGGCCGTGGTGAAGAAGAGTCGCCGATCCACACCATCAAGGGTCTACATCGAAACCCAGTGCATCTGATAGCATACAACAACGCCTACGACTGCGCCGTTTCAGCGGATGATAGCGGCATGATAGAATACTGGCGCCCAAGCGGGAACTATGAGAAGCCTGACAACGTCTTCGATTACAAGAGCTCAACCGATCTGTTCGACTTCAAAAAGGCCAAGTCAACACCAACGTGTTTGACCATATCGCCCAGCGGCAAGCACATCGCCGCCTTCTCAGTCCCTGATCGCAAGCTTCGCATCTTTGACTTTGCATCCGGCAAGCTCCACCGATCCTATGACGAATCGCTGCAGGCTCTCGAAGAGATGCAACAGGCTGGCATCGCGTCACACAAACTCGAGGGCGTGGAATTTGGCAGAAGAGTTGCACAGGAGCGGGAGGTAGACTCACAACTGCTGCGTCACAAATCGAATATCATCTTCGACGAGTCGGGCAACTTCATCTTGTATGGATCTATGCTTGGCATCAAAGTGCTGAACACCTACACAAATCAGGTTGTAAAGACGTTTGGCAAGGATGAGAATTTTCGAGCAGTCAATCTTGCGCTATACCAAGGTCAACCACAAAAGAAAGGCATCGTATCTGTCGAGATGGGAGCGTCGAATAATCCGCTGCTACAAGAAGCGGAGACCCGAGACCCGATGCTGGTGGTCACAGGGGTTGGCAAAGCCCGGTTCTTCATGTTCACAAATCAAGAGGACATTTCCAAGGCAGCCAGGGATGTCCAAAATGAGCGACCGACCACCTTGGGAAAGAAAAGTGAGGACACCGATAAAGCCGTGGCAACAGGCAGTGCCGCAGTCCTGCACACAAACCTCGGTGACATTCATCTTCGCCTCTTCCCTGACGCGGCACCGCGGACCGTTGAAAACTTCGTCACACACGCCCGGAACGGTTATTACAACAACACCACTTTCCACAGAGTCATCAAGAGATTCATGATTCAAGGCGGTGATCCACTTGGGGACGGCACCGGTGGCGAAAGCATTTGGGGCAAAGAATTCGCCGACGAATTCAGCAGCCTGAAGCACGATAAGCCTTTCACGTTGAGCATGGCCAACGCCGGTCCCAATACCAACGCCAGTCAATTTTTCATCACTACTGAAAAGACGGTTCGTTTCTCACACTCGCCGCGCCGTTTCCCGGCTGCTGTACCTAATGTAGAATATTTGCACTGATGATTCCTAGCCTTGGCTGGACGGCAAGCATACCATCTTTGGGCGGGCCTCGCAAGGCTTCGATGTCATCCAGAAAATCGAGAACGTCAGGACGTACAGAGAAAAGCCGGAAGAGGATGTCAAGATCCTCAACATCGATATAATGTAGTTGAATTGCGATCTATCTGCTGCATATGGGCCGGGGATCTCCCTGAATCATACCCATGTTTATGGAAGTCCGCCGTGTGGCACCACAAACCTAAGAACCGCCCTTTGGCATCGGGCTTGCGCCGGTGAAGGCGGATCGCTACTGCATTTCGTATCTTGATCAGCTTGCTGTCGGCGCGGCATCGACCAATCTCGCAATCGTCCTTGCTCAGCGGTTTGCAAAGATTTGCGACCACATCATACAAAACGATGAGGCCTGACTGGCTTGGAGATTCTGCGCCGATATGACGGCACTTGTGACGAAATACAACCTTATTTGGCTCTGGGGAAAAGTCAAAACTGATGATCGTTGACGGCATAGTGATCCGTAAAGAAAACATCACAAGACTCAGTTACGAACCTCAAATGCTGTGGCCGTGTGCGCACACGTCCGAAGTCAGCAAATGAGAATTTTGTGCTAAGCAGTGGGATTGCTGGACTTTAAGTCCAGGCAGTAACTTCGTAACGTGTCTAAGCAGCATCGGAGAAGAGCACTGCTTTGTATTCATCGCGTTGCGAGTCAGCCAACGTGCGGGATGACAACCTGACTTATTCGAAACTATTGGAAGCGTAGCGAAGCCCATCGAATCCAATATTCCTTCCTTTTCTACGACGCTCTGCTCGAGTTTTTGTGTCAATCGGTCGTTGGCCGCATGGGAAATTTCAGACAGTCCTTTGACCTGCTCAGGACTCTTGGACGCGGCACGCACAAATAGCCGCTATACGTTGCCGATGGTCTCACCTACAAGTGGACCGTCGCAAGATGCGCTGAACCAGAGTCTGGAAATGATGAGTGAGCGTCGACAAAGGGCTACTAAATGCAGTCATTGCTGGTTACGGGCGATGCCGAGATATAACGTCGGGCCGATGAGCAGTCTTACGGCATCGAACGACATACGATGTAATACGATTCGTCTTAAAAGAGTCTGTGTGTCAGCGTGTCGTTACTGGGCAGACTTGCACCAATGAGAACGAGTCATTTGTAAAGGGGAACGACATGAGCATGTCAATGTTGCGCCCTTTCAATTACGTCGGACACCAATTGGGTTTTCAATGGTGCGCAAAGGACAGATGACTACAGAAAGGCCGTCTGCACATTGGTTGCCAATCTGACAGCCTAGGAAGAGATGACAAGCTGTCGTGACGATTTACTGCCGAGGCATGCAGGTCTGTCAGATCCGATCGGGTCAGATTGGCGTGGACGAATGGCTGGCTGATAGCGGCGCCCGTTTCGGCAGTCGCTGTGCTTTTTCGATGGCGACGGACCCGGTTTAAATTTTTCTTATGACACGCCAGGCCACTTTCTATAAAAGACTTGGCGACTAACTGTCCTCGTTCGCCGCGCAAGAATCTATTCGACTTGACCTTATGCATCTTTTTTCCATAAAATAGCGCTGAGTCTGCACTTCCTTTCCCGTGTCTGTCTGTGTTCAACAATTGGGGGAATATCTCGTCAACACATCTTGCCATGTCTGTAAGTGTCTGTCCGACTGTTTGCCCCTCCTCATTCTTTTTACTCGAATCCGTCACTGGTGGGGGTGACTCAGACTAACGGTGCGACAGTTCTTCATTGAAAACCAAAATGTCGGAAAGAGGACCAGTGCTGAGGATTGGAGAAGTATGTCGCTGTGTCGCTTGTCTTTTGTTCACATTGCGCCATGCCCCTTTCGACTACTGTGTGGCCTGCATCGCTGACCTTTCTTCGTGCGCCCAGTCCGCGGTTACAATCCTCTGACACCGCCCCAATTGCTTCAACACGAAATCCCCCAGACTGAAGCTTCCAAAAGAACCGTGATCGAATCGAGAGAGGAAGTAACGGCCGTTGTCAGCCACAAGGACCAGCGAAAACGTCTCCTCGTCGTCGTCGGGCCCTGTTCCATCCACGATCCCGAGGCAGCCCTCAAGTACTGCGATCTGCTCCTCGAAGCCCGCGAAAAGCACAAGGATGAGCTCCTCATCGTCATGCGTTCCTACCTGGAGAAACCCCGCACCACCGTCGGGTGGAAAGGTCTGATCAATGACCCCGATATCGACGGCAGCTTCAAGATCAATGAAGGCTTGCGGCTGGCCCGTAAGCTCTTTGTCGATCTGACCTCCAAGGGCATGCCCATTGCCAGCGAAATGCTCGACACAATCTCTCCTCAGTTCCTGGCCGATCTACTCTCCGTAGGCGCCATTGGCGCACGAACCACCGAGAGTCAGCTGCACCGCGAGCTGGCCAGCGGTCTAAGTTTCCCAGTCGGCTTCAAGAACGGCACTGACGGCTCGCTCAGCGTCGCCATTGATGCCATCGGCGCTGTTCAACATCCTCATCATTTTCTGTCGGTTACCAAGCCCGGGGTGGTGGCCATAGTCGGCACCACTGGCAATGAGGATTGCTTTGCTATCCTGCGGGGAGGCACTAAGGGCACCAACTACGATGCGGACAGCATCGCCGAGGCCAAGGCCGCTCTGGATAAGAAGGGCGTCAATCAAAGGCTGATGGTTGATTGCAGCCACGGTAACTCGCTCAAGGACCACAAGAACCAGCCAAAGGTCGCTGCTGTTGTCGCGGAGCAGATTGCCAAGGGCGAGGAGGCTATCATCGGCGTCATGATTGAGAGCAACATCAACGAGGGTAAGGGTCGCTCTGACTCCTTGTCATTGTGTTTTGGCTAACGCGATGCACACAGGGAACCAAAAGGTGCCAGCCGAGGGCAAGTCCGGGCTCAAGTACGGAGTCAGCATCACGGATGCCTGCATCAACTGGGAAGACACCGTATCAGTATTAGACGGGCTCGCTGCCGCTGTCAAGCAAAGGCGCCGGGTCTTGGGGACTAATGGCCACTGTTGAAGAGGGATGGGGAAAAAGAAGGAAGGGAAAACGGGTTCAGAGGAAAGAGCGAAAATTGAGAGGGAGGGACCGGGGGGATTCTTCACACGAACTCATTGTTCTTCTCCTCTTCTTCAATACCTTATCTCATGATTGGGTGCAAGAGCAACAGAGTTCTGAATGTGGTTGCGATCGAGGAATGAGGCACACGCGAATGAATACATAGACTACTTAGGCATGAGGGCCAGAATACGACCCACGTCTTGCAATTCCTCTTGAGAGCGAGGCGGCGGTCTTCTCAAGGGGCAGAGAGAAAAGAACTTTCTTCGAGAAGAGGTTTATATTTGACGATCAAAGATGAAAGGCATCAAACGCCTTGATAAGATGGTGTCGTGTCCAAATTCACTGCCCTCTGGGTGACCATTTCGCGCAGCTGCCATCGCCCATCGTCGGGTTGGATGAAGTAGGCCAAGAGAGTCGCACAGTGCGCAACGACCTGCACACCGTCAGTGACGCGGGCGCCCTGGCACTGGATTCTGCTTGTTCGGCTAAAGACGCACACTGTGTGACTAGCTCGTTTCCCCTTACCAGCTGATACTTTCAGGGCTGATTCTTTTCTTTCGCTCACCGAAAGCTTACAACCACGACGACACTCCAATCCCATAGCTGCTGGGCAAGCCCCGTCAACCTTCTCTCTCGAGCACCGCACCTCGGCCCGACCACCATTCTTGGAATTGGCTTCTTGGATGTCCAGATTATTGCACATCGCTGCCTTCGAGCCTACCGCATCACCGTGATCCGCATTTCGCGCACTCATGGCACGACGATATTCTCCGCCGGACTCGCCGCTCTCATCCATGACGGGCTCAGAGGGCGGCTACGAAGAGGACGGTCACGAAGAAGACGACACCTCTCTTCGGCCATCCAAGCGACAAAAGGTTGACGCGCTGTCCAACACGTCCTCGGCCGTCATCCCCGAGGTGGAACACGAGACGGTCCCCGAGCCCGACACGCTCGAGGGCATGTCCGACGTGTCATCAGACACGTCAGGCGACATACCCAATTCGCCTTCAAACGCCAAAGTAGATGAGGAAGACATCCAAGACCAAGTAACAGCCTGCGATTGGGACGGCTGTCCCGCTGGTGACCAGGGCGACATGGACAAGCTGGTAGAGCACATTCACAACTCACACATTGAGAATCGTCAAAAGAAGTACACGTGCGAGTGGAAGACGTGTAACAGAAAAGGCCTGCCACACGCCAGTGGATACGCGCTGAAGGCTCACATGCGAAGCCATACGAGGGAGAAGCCCTTTTACTGCTACTTACCAGGTACGAAAGGAAAGAGGAAGACTTACGGCGAGAGAATTGGGAGCAAAGACGAGATAGCTGACGAATACTACTGAAATATGACAGAGTGCGATCGCTCGTTCACCAGATCTGACGCGCTAGCCAAGCACATGCGAACCGTTCACGAGACTGAGGCTCTGAGGCCATCGGACCCAGTGCCCAAGTCGATGCAAACCGGATCGACTGGCAAGTCGAACAAGCTGAAGATCATCATCAAGACGCCGCAGTCTCAGGCCGGCGGAGACGACGAGTCCGGCGATGGGACCCTTAACGGCGACTCGAGCACGCTGGACTACTTCACGGCGCTGCCCGGCGACCTCTTTACGTCTGAAGAGCTGTCGTTCTCGCTGGACAAGCTCTATCGCAAGTGCTACTGGGAGTCGAAGTGGGCAGACGACATCGGCGAGGCGCTCAAAAACGAATGCAAGCAGTGGGAGGAAGCTTATTACAGTGAATGGCTGGAGAAGGAGGTGCTCCTGTCGCAGGTCATTCAGAGCGAGGTTGACTGGCACTCGCGCCGCAAGGCCATACTGGAGGGCACAGCTGATGTACACGTGTCCGGGGTCAAGGACGGCGAAAAGAATGGGCTTGTGGGCAAGGAACTGCGAACTGCAGAGACGTAGATGGGACTGGGAGCAGATTGACTTTCTTTCACTGGGTGGGGTGTCGGTGGTCGGGACCTCTGGATTTTGTGTATTCCCTCTTTCAGCAGTTTAGAGGAGAGTGAGTCTCTTTTTCTTAATGTATTCTTTTTATTTCGGCGTATTTCGGCGCTATACTCTTCCCTCCTTTCATCGAATAAGTGCGGGAAGTGCAACAGCTCCATAAATGCGCGTCAAATGCCTGCATCAACTAGCTCGGTAGCCCTTTCCACTACGGAGTAATGACGCCCGCCGATGTCGCAAAGTGGGGGGTTTTCTCTACCCGCCCCCGCCATCATTGCTAATCAATCCCTCGTCGCCATCTCCTCCCTCATCCTCTTTTGTCCGTCAAAACGACCTTCACCTCTCAGTCAACATATCACACACCCTCCATGAGCGCCATCCTCTCCATCGACGACCTCAACGATTTCATCTCTCCCGGCCCCGCGTGCATCAAGCCCGTCGAGACCCTCCCCGCACAACACGATGCCGAAACGGCCGTCATACTCGACGGCGCCGCCGCCGCGGCGCCCAACGCCCAAATCTCCCTGACGGACTGCCTCGCGTGCTCCGGGTGCGTCACGTCCGCGGAAGCCGTACTCGTCAGTCTGCAGAGCCACGCGGAGGTCTTGACCGTTCTGGATTCCGCGCCGGCGCTGCACGTCGATCCGCTTACGAATCGCGTGACGGGTTTGGAAGACGACAATGCGAGGCTCTTTGTGGCGAGTGTCAGTCCGCAGGTGAGGGCGAGCTTAGGCGCTGCCGGAGCAGTGAGCGAAGGGAGGGCAGGGCGCATGCTTGAGTATTTGCTGAGGCGGGCACTGGGGGGAGGGAAGTTCGGTAATACGTTTACGTGGGTGCTGGACACGAATGTGGCGCGGCGCGCGGCGCTGGTGCTTGGTGCAGACGAGGTTTTGGGACAGGAAAAGACATCTTTGGCGACGCCGGTGCTCTCGGCCGCTTGTCCCGGGTGGGTGTGCTATGCGGAGAAGACGCATCCGCATCTGCTGCCGCACTTGTCGCACGTCAAATCGCCGCAGGCACTGATTGGCACGCTGCTGAAGACATCGCTGAGCAAGGCCTTGGGTATTCCGCCTGACAGGATCTGGCACCTGGCCATCATGCCGTGCTTTGATAAGAAACTTGAGGCGAGCCGCGAAGAGCTCACCGACGAGGTCTGGGCACGTTCGGGACTACCAGGTCGGGGGGTTCGCGACGTGGACTGCGTCATCACAAGCAAGGAGGTTCTCATGCTGGCTGAATCACGAGGACTCAACTTCTTCGACATGCCCTTTGAGATACACTCTTTACTTCCGCCACCCCAACCCTTTCCCGATAGACGACTACACGACTTTCTTTTCCCCCAGCAAACAAGCACAGGCGTGCCGCGCGCCGCCGGTTCGTCAGGCGGTCTGCTTCATCACATCCTGCAAAGAAAAGCCGCCGACATATCCGGGGCTGAGATACAGACGGCGCGTGGCCGCAACGCCGATGTCGTCGAGTTCGTCGTCTCCGTCCGTGGTGAGCCCGTCTTCAAGGCAGCCCGCTATTACGGCTTCAGAAATATTCAAAATCTGGTGCGTCGGCTCAAGCCAGCGCGTCCGTCACGTATGCCTGGCGGAAAACCTTTCGGCAGTGCCCGGCGGCCTACGGGCCAGGCAGCCTCGCTAGAATATGGCTACGTGGAGGTCATGGCCTGTCCTGGAGGTTGTACCAATGGCGGCGGCCAGATCAAAATTGACGACCCCGTCGTTATGCAGCGGAAACAGATCAAAGGGAAGCCTGGCCCTCGGGAGCAAAAAGAGTGGTTGGCCGAAGTCGACGAGGCTTACTTCTCTGGTAATGAAGTGGGCCAGGAGACCAACGATGGCAGTGGCTCGAACGGCAAAAGTTTGGATGGCGAGGAGGCGGCACTGGGCGGCGTCTCAACCGTGTATATACGTGATACCCTGGCGTACTGGTCTGACATGACGGGCATTAGCATAGATAGACTTGCATTCACGACCTATCGCGAGGTCATAAGCGATGTTGGAAAGGAAACGGAAGCTGAAAAGGTGGTTCAGCTAGCTGGCAAAGCTGGTGGCGGATGGTAGGTTACTTGGGCTCAAGGGCTCTGGGTCTTCGGGTCTCTAGGAGGCAGTACAACATGAACATCATATCGACGTGGAGAGACGCAGACCATTCTGCAGGAACGTTAAAGTAGATGTTGATCTGACGAAAATGATGCTCAACCATTACTATTGCCACGGCGCGCAAAACCGAACCCTCCTCTTCCACTCCCGTCAGGTCCCCGCGGCGATCGGATCGGGGCCTGCTGCTGTGGTATTAAATGTGGTGCTTGTTTGTTTCTCGAAGTCGATTCACGTCCCATATCCCCAGGTGTGAGGTGACGCTGTGCGAAGGAGTCCGGCTTGGGCGAGAAATTTGGGTCGAACAACTCTCTTCCTGAATGAGAATGGTCGGACGGCAGCTTCCTTGCATCTGCCTGCCCTCTTGCATCATGGCCGATACCAATACTACCATTACTGGCTGTGCTGCTGTTTATCTGTCGCTGTGCGCCACCTCTGCCCCTGCCCCTCGTTGATTGACGACTGTCTGTCCGAGGCGGCGGCGTCACCGTCCCGGGCGACGAGCCCCTCGACGAAGGATTTGACTCGCCGAAAATTTTGGCTCGAGCCTCGTCGTATCGTCGCTGCCTCTCTTCCAGGTCTCGTTTTTGCCTCGCGCGTATCTCCTCTGCTGTCAGCTGCGGCTGTTTCTTGTCTGCTTCATCTTCGTCCTCGATAGACAGCTGGGTTAAGTCGCCCGTCATGGGGTCCCGCTTGGCCAGTAATGGCTTGCGTGCCAGCACTTTGACCTGTGGTTTGAACGAGCTCGTCAGGGGAACTGTGCTATTAGCCTCCAGGTAGTGGAATGTCTGGGGCGCAGAGTCTCTGTACGAGTGCGAACGCGGATCAGTATGACTCCTTTCCCACCCCTCCAATCTGTAAACGCGAGCTTCGATTTGGACATTCTTACGCTGATTCCCATATCTTCCGATTCGCCTCCTCGTGCCTCGTGATGCGCTCGGCTTTGGTCAATGTGGCTACGGGTGGAAGCGGCGCACCATTGTCCTCGTCGGCTTGCTCGTCCTTGACCGGAACGTCGGCTTGCGTCTCCCAGTTGTCGTCCCAGGCATCTGGTATTGCTGACTTGCTCATTATTGCCGAATGATAGCCCTGCAGGAATGAAATCTGGAACGACGTCCAGAGATCAAGATGATTGAAGATGCAAGAGCCTGTAAGTCTGTTGCAGGCAACAAGCAAGAGAAGAGCCAGAGAATAATGTGATATTGTTGTTCATTCGGCCTTGGCAGATCCTATATGTGTCTCAGTGGCGGCAATCGAGTGCGGGAGGCAGTGGCAGATGGTGATTGGCGATGTTGTACGGGGATTGTGCTGAAGGGAAAGCCCTCGGCGGCAGCGACAGTGGGGATCTCAGGAGCTGTTGTCGCCGGAACGGGTTTATTGTTTGTAGTGCCTGCCTCCTTGGGAAACTTTGCGAGAGTACGGACTAAAGGCACAGCGTGGGGCCACTGAAAAGAGGGGCAAGTGCACGTCTTGCTTATCTCGAACATCAATCAGTCCTCACTTTATGTGACGAACCCATCGAAACTCATTCTTCACTTATTCCTCTCGAAAAAAATCTCTGGCTCGCCAAGCTTTGTGCACATTCCTGAACAAGAATATGGCTGGCGCTTCTCGCTTGCCGCACTCTATCGTACAGGCCATGGAGCTCGTCGGTGTCCCTCAGAGCACTGCTCAGAGCACTGCCCCCAGACTATCTCAAGAAGAACTCGACAGGAGGTTGTCGATGCTGGCTGATCAGTCATTCGACCCAAGTTAGTTCAGGCTTTTTCTTTTGTTTTTCCTTGTAAAGGGGGAAAAGAATTTGGACAGAAAAGGTGGCCTTGACCGTTCTGGGGGTGGCGGGAGTATACATTGTGGTTGTGCTTGATGGGATAGCATCAATGCAGTCAAGGAAGTTATGCCTCGCTGACTCATTTCGCAGAACAATATCTTGACCCTCTTGCGCCGCGGCAGGGAGTCGAGCCTCACTTTTATCCAAATGGAGTGACTCTGGCCATGGAGAGGCAATGGCTGGCAAAGATTGAAGCTGCCAAGAAGCAAGATCCGGGGAGGAACTAATTGCATTCGTGTCACATGCTGGGGTCATGCACCAGAATGCCAATCACAGCGACGGGCGTATTTACGGATGTCCAGAGTTTCAAAGAGAACGGTCATGGCCAAGATTCGTTGCAAAAAAAGCTTGTGATTTTCCCTTGTCACGAGCCCCATACCACGCAGACCACATTTTGGCCGCTCGTCGTGTCATTCAGTGAGCGCAAGTACACTGTAACCGGCATGAGTTGAGCGCTGGTTCCCAAAGAGCTGATTCCCTGATTTCACGACATTCATATCGGCACTTTAGTCGCTGAGTTGTGGCGCATGATGTTCATATGTACCTTCCCAGCACTGGGGAAGGTGAATACTAGAAAAATGCTTGATCCCGTGCCTGTTGGCGCCCCTTTTTGCCATCTTACACTATGTAATCAAGGACTGCAAACCAAATTACCGTTGAAGCAGCTTATTTGACGACATCGCTACGGGAAGCACAAGGAAGAACTAATCGTGTGAGGTCGGCAACGCTCACTATAGAGGGCCTAGAGGATGTAGAGAATCGTATCGAGAGAATGGCGAGAGATACGTGTGTACTCTATATATTTTCATAAGATCATCCGAGTCAGGCCGTGTGGCTCAATGGCAGAGCGTCTGACTACGATAGTCCTCAAGCTGGTAAATCAGAAGGTCGCAGGTTCGACCCCTGTCTCGGTCAAATTTTTGCATGTCTATCTAGCATCGCATCGAACGCCTTCCCAGGCGGCACATTCTCTTTGAAAACAGTGAACAGTTGTTTTCCTTTGTTTATCGCATCCATTGTAGCCGTGTTTAGTCACCTGCTGGGCTCTTTCTTTTTCTGGCCTCGCATGCTGTGCTAAATGAAGCTTGTTGATTTAATTACCTATGTATGTGCTTAGATTGCTGACATCCAGAACATATCTCAATGCCGCATCTAATACCAAATACTAAGTGGATTTTATAAGATTTGAACACGATTGCTTTGCATTTCTGACACGCTCGAAAGTGAGCTTTCCCTGTCTGTTCCTTTACCAGATCGTCTACGACTTGACACTCGACATCGTTGCACTCCATGATATCTCCATTCACGCATCGCGCCCTATTAAGATTATCATGCACGAGCCGCATGTATTGAACGAAGCGCTTATCGCGGTCTCAAAAAAAAAAAGACTTTCGAAAGCCTGATCTTTTGTTTGACCGAGACAGGGGTCGAACCTGCGACCTTCTGATCTCTGATCGACCACCTGGAGGAATCGTAGTCAGACGCTCTGCCATTGAGCCACACGGCCATTGGATAATGATTTCTTTCCCCTTGTCCATATACAGAATTTGACCGCAATGGTGAGCCTGACTTTGAAACAGAGGCGAACGAACATTTGTGATCGTCAATTAGCATTTTCGAAGCAGATGGCTGTCACCCCGATGCCCAGATGATCATGTATGTCCGGGCATGCCGCGCCCGAGACTGCATGTAGTCTGATATAGACGGAACATCTAAGTTTGATGAGAGCCCACGTAAACATCTTGCTGTATGCTCAGACCTAACCTCCAACGGCAGCATGCAGCCACTCTGCTTGGCGTGATTGCTATCTGCCCGTTTAATTGCAGCAGAAGGAGCATGTTGGTCTTCCCCTCTGGCGTGAAGAACCCCATGCCAGGCTGGACTGGTCGTAGCTACAAGAGTCTCCTCTCGCTAACACTCATGAGCCGCGTTGACATAACCTTGCTCTCGATCGGCATATCGTCGCGGCTAGCATGACGGCTTGAAAATCCAGACTTGGCGCGTCGATGCGAAGGGCCCCAAAGCAAGAGTAATGGTATTCGCAGCTTTGAAATTTCCCCAGTGAAAGGCTGCCAAATCGCATCATTACTTTTCTCGTCGACTTCGGCGTTGACACGTTGCAAAGACCCGAGACCTCCGCCGCCCTTGGTGGCATTCGTGGCGCCCTGTACCATAATAGCCGAGTTTTATACAAGATAGGGTGCTGCTGTAACGTCATCTATAATTGGGCGACTGCACGTCGGGCTGCAACAGAGCCACGTTATGACTTTTCGGCCCGTGGAGGACAACGGCTGAAACTGTCTGTGCATGTACCGTGCATTCTTGAAGGTTCGCGCGTATAGCGTCCTCTTTGTTCCGCATTATCCTAAACGTAAGGCATGCTCGATATGACATGGTATTTGTCGTGGTCAAGTAATATGATGCGTCTCGGTGCGAGAGTAGCGTCGGAGGCCTCGCGACTTTTCTGCCCAACACGCAGTCATGTCTTCGGATCGACAGAGTTTGCTAGCATTCGGTCATTGATGGTATGAAGCGATTCGGCGGCGCCACGTGTCTGTTGATTGACTTTCTTGGGAAGTTCGGCATCATCCACTTTTACTCATAATGGAGTTATATCTCCAGGTCCATGGCAGGAGGATGTTGGATGCCGAGCGTCAGCGACCTGAAAAACAGTGCATTGCCTTTTGAATCAACGTTGGAGCTTGATAAACATATTCTGAGCTGAAGCTCATCCCTGGCAACAGAAAATGGGCACCATGGAATTTGGTTTCCCAATTTCGATAGGCTACCAACATGGGCAAAAGTGAGCGCCAATCGAAAGGTCCTTTATTAAAGAGTCATACCAAGCAGGAGACTAGCGAGGTGGTACTTAAATGGGAGCACTAATAATATGCATCGTCAACGCCTAGCCTTAGCTTCCCTTGTAAGTTCTCGTGTCATGGAATGGAGCTGTGGAAACAACTGACTCTCACTAATGAAACGATCAACTCTGCGTGCATGCATGCATGCGAATATGGATACATGCACGTGTACGGAGTATATGCGTCGATATGCCTGGAATATGTATGCGCTCATGCGTGCATTGTTGTGCGTGACTTCTTTCAGCCTGGACGGGCAGGAGCTTGACGGATTAGGGAAGGGGGCCGATCCGGTTATCGAGTCTCGTCAATTCAAAGTAAAAGGATCCTTCAACGGGGGAAAATTGCATGAGACTGCCTGCAGGTCCAGAACGCTGTGTAGGGTTCGACGATAAAGTATGCATATAGTGCTCAATCTCTTCCTTCTGGAAGTTTCTCAACGTTTGTTCAGTTTCCGTCTCAATCTTGGCAGAATCCAGGAACAATTTAGAGTGAGCACCTCACGCGCAAGAGCTTGCAGATTACCAGCCATGAGGCGCATGCCTTTACACTGCGGTTGATTGGAAATTGCCATGGCGCTCAGAAGTCAATCACGGTCGCACCTATCGGCTGTCAGCTTGATTGCCCTTCGTGACTGTGACTCAATACCTTCCCAGTGCCAATCTCATCCAGTTGACTTAGCAGGACTGTTGGTAACCGAGGAACACGCAGTGGCAGGATGTAGAGTTGAAGTTCAATGTCATAGCGAATAGGAGCGTGCCCGCTTGGCTCATCATGGAATTCAGAAAAAATGCTGACAAGGATTGATTCTCGAACCTGCCGCTGCGTTTAATCAATTCCATTGCTTTTTCACTGCACGCAGCCAAATCACGCTTTTGCAAGTACTGTTGCGCGGGCCATTTCAAAACGGTGCGTCTCAAGCAATGCTTGCTTATTTGGGGCCGCTTTCGTCAAGCTAGAAGCGGTCAGAACACTCCGTTCATCCGGTCAAGACTCATGGTTGGGGAAAAGCCCAACGCGATAGTGAAAAGACGCAGGCTGGGTATTCCAGTATGGGGCAATTCTGCCTCTCACCCTGCGCCGTCTGTTGGGAAGAGCGCGGCCACGCTCATCTACTGTCATGTGTTGAGCGCAATTGCGGTCACCTTGCCCGACAGCAGAGGCAGGAAGCAAGCCCCCCCACCCTCGTCTGGACTACTCAGGCAGGAGGTGCCTGCCTACCTTCCGTAGTTCTGGGCAATGTAGGTAAGGTAGGTAGGAACTTTAGGCGATGACTGAAGGCAGGGCAGGTAGCTTCGTTGAACGAGTTGCGTCAGCGCTGACGGTCTCGCGTTCCGAGGCGCGCGCAAGCTATCCTAATTGTCGGCACGAATTGTTGCTGAGCTGCTGAGCTGCTGAGCTGCTGAGCTGCGCACATTGTCGTCATCGAAGCAGCCTCCCTGGTCCTGCGAAAAGCCGCAGGCCAACCAAGCAAGCCATTACCAATGCAAGGTCCCCAGACACCCTGAAGGAGGAAGGGGAGCTTGGACCACGCGCTACTGCTCACCTCCCTTCAGGCGAAGCCGGGTCTTACCGGGACACGATTTGATCGGCATCGCTTACCCCGGAATATCGCCGTTTGCGCGGAGAAGGATTACGTACGAATATGGCGCAGCGGACTAAGTTGCCTTCGCACCTTTGTGATCGTGGTAAGGGTCCCCATGGGTTCGGGGCGGACATGGTTGGAAGACAGCAGAAAGAGTATGGCAGGCGGCTGTACAGACTCAGAGGGTGGTTGCAGTTGGCTGCAGCATGCAGGGCGCAGTATGTAGAGCCTTGGTAGGAGCACGAAGACACAAGCGTTCAAGTCGACGCTTTGTGGTTTTCCACGTGCTCGATGTATTCGACCCAATGTGCCACTACCAAACCTTCAAGAATTCTGGCCATGGCCGGGGGGGTGGTGAGTCTTTGACATTCGTACCGCTGGTGAGTCAGCAAGTGCTCACAAGTGTCACCAGCCGTCTGCGTCTGGCTGGCCGAGCCCTGTCAGATGTCAATCTCTGCGGACGCAGCACCATGTCGTCAATCACTTTTTCGCCCCCCTCCATTCCGCCGCGCCAAGGCGAACTCACATCTCCCTCAAGGGTTTTTTTTTTCCTCTTTTTCTCCAAGCAACCACTCCGCTGCTGCACACCTGCAAAGCTTTTGCTCATCAAATCTAAACCTCGGAGAGAGAGACTGCGACAGCGAGACCACACGAACAACGTCACCTGCGCCTTCACGCGAACGCTCTCTGAAACCCCGACCCGACTACTACTTTCCGAAGCATTTATCGCCCGTCGACAACGGCTGCAGAATCAAGGCGGCAGCGCTCCCACAGCACGGCGTCGCCATGTCGGGTGCCGAGAGCAGCGCCCACGCCCACGCCCATGCCCACGCCCACGCCCATGCACCCTCACACCACGCCCACCACGCCCACCACGCCCACGCTGGCCCGCACACCGGCCATGGCCACGCCCACGGCAATAGCACGAGCGGTTTTGATCTGCTGCGACGAGCAACTCAGGCCATGATGTCCAAGTATGTCGTTCCGAATTCTATTCTGTTTTTGCCCCTCTTTCTTTTACTGCCCTTCTACTATACTTTCTACGAAGCACACATTGTCAGAGGATGGCGAATGCCACGACCTCACCGGCCATGTGATTGCTTGAGCAAACCATGTGGTCAGCTAGTCGCATCTTGGCTTGTCGATATCATGCACTTGATGTCCAAAAGTGGCGGCTGGCTTTGCTAGCAGGCCTTCCCTTTCTAGAGCATACTGGTCGGCAGGTACGACGCCGTGTCCATCACGCATCGATGAGGCACGTTCCGTCAATCAACCGTTCTGCAGGCAGAACGGTTAAGCCTCGACCAAATCATCACACACACACATATGCGCCGTGCGCCATGCGCTTATACTCCTCGCCTTGCCTGTGATGGAAGTTCATTCACTATGGCACAAGGTGGAGGATCATGGAAGGCCGGCCCGTGGACATGGCTTGTTTTGGCCATGACTTGGTTCTGCCGTTGGCCGCCCAATGCTTGTCACCATCCATGTCAACCAGCAAAGGCTCTTCATGGTACGGCATCTCGGAAGTGATGATTCCCCTCGACCCGTCCAGAGAGCGCTAGGACGTTCATCAAGGCGCAACCTGCAGGAATAGCCGAGCCGAGATATTACCATTGTGCCGCTTGCAAAATCCGAGCTGGTTGCTGTCCTGCCCCGTCGCATGCTGTGCTACCTTCTGCCGTCGAGTTCCGTCAACTTGGACGCGGCTCTTGCTTGCCCTTTTTGATGTCAGAGATGATACCGTGCCACGACAGCGCGCCTGCATCGTCGCACCTTATCGGGTGCTCGCGAGATCGATGCGCCTTTTCACCAACGATACCGCCCACCCCTCTTAGCGGCTCGCATCTTACCGGTGAATATCGGGAGCTGATCAACCAAGCCAAAAGTTCGATTCGGAGCCCTGTCTGATAAGTGTCAGATCCTCCCAGCCCCCAAGTGTTGGGCCCGGGAGCAGCTGCGGAAGGCCAAAGAATGCTCATCTTATGGCAGCTGACAGCACAACGCAAGAAGCCGGGCAGTCCGTCGAGACCTCCTACGTCCGTTGGAGAACGTCTTGGCAAGTGGCCCACGGCGATTTCCCGGGTACTGCGTCTCAGGGCCACGGCGTCGCAGCCTGACTCGTTTACGGTGCGCAATGGCGCCATCGGGGGCCTTCAGGACGGTGCCAGTGAAGTGGGTGTGCAACCCAATCTCGAATTGCCCAAGCGGGCAACGCGATTCTGCCCGATTGACAGCGCGATAGGCAGGCAGGAGTCTGGTCTACAATGACAAAGACGAGGGGGGCGGGGAGGCATTGCCTTCGCCCACACCCTGAAGCTGCTGCCTGAGCCCGCTCGAGTTTCGCTCCGACTCCGCTCTTCCACATGGCTGCTCCGGCCGATGCAAAAAATTCATCCATCCATTCATCTCGTCATCCCCGCTGGCCGCGCATTTTCCATGTCACCTTCCCCCCCCCCCCTTCCCGCTTCCCCTGCCCGCACCCGCCGTGCCACACAGGTGCTGGCGGCTGCCCCTCTCTGCTGAAGGGCAATAACACGGAAGACCCTTTTAAGCTTTCTTCGGTATTTTCCTGTACCCGTAGCCAACAAACCATCCCCAACAGCAGCGGCCATTCCGCTGCGACTGTTTCCTTTTTTTACCTTGATCTTCCTTTGCAGTCGTCGATCTGCGGCTTCATGCAGAGCCTGCGCCATTTATCCATGAAAATCTGCCGTCATGAATGGATAGTCTCAGCAGTGCCCGCCAAATCTCTGCACCGAAAACCCACGTCAGGCGCTGCCGTTGGGTCAAGTCATTTCGTTTGAGCCTTCGCATCTTACCTCTTCCTCTCACACTCTGTCTGTCCATGCCCCAACCCTGGCCTATCTTATCTACGCAATTTTTTTTTAAACTTTTCCCACATTGATACGTCATCCACAACGTGCTGCACCGTACCTGAATCGACAATGCAAGGTATTGACCCGTCGTCCGCCAGGACCGCCGCTGCCGACGAGGATGGAGCGGATCATATCGGTATAGACACACCACGGTCTGGCGTAGCAACACCTCAACCTGACCTCCACGACAAACGTTTGCCAGGAATCATGAGCTACTTCAGCCAGGTTCGTCAAGATCCTTCTGCAATCGATTCGTCTGCTTTTCCTTCTCCTGCTCCGACATTTGCGAGCGCTGGCTCGGATCAACAACCAAGCACGCCGATCCACGGCTCAGCGCCGTCAGGAACGCGGCTGCAGAGTACTTCGCCGGAACCCTCGAGTGGTGACGGCAGCATGTCACATTGCCAAAACCCCTCGCGGGCAGACGAGCTCGATATTGGCGCAGGCCATCTCCCCACCTTGTTGGCTTCTTCTGCTTACCCAACTCCCCCTTCCTCACAACCATCTCATTCAGAATCATCGTCATGTAGGGGGGCCAAACTCGAGGCTACGGACGAGTCCGCAACTGGACCAAAAGTCCCTTCGACACAAAAAATTCACGACGCAGCTCCTCCTGAAGCCTCTACTGTCCCTACAGAGAAAGATGTCGAAATCTCTGAGCCTTCGTCATGTCCTGCGTCGCAATTGCCCCCTTCTTCATCGTCTTCATCGCTCAAGTCTCGTCCCCCCTTGACCTCTAACCCAAGCTGGTTTTCGTTCGAGGGACTCAAGGAGCTAACTCGTGGTGTCATCTTCAAGAGCGGTCCGCCGACTCCCACGAGAGCCCTTTCTGCTGCGCGCTCATCGCACTCAGATGGTCGAGAGACACCGGGAAGAACCAGCCACGATGGGACAGAAACTGCCAGTGGAAGTCAGACCCCGCGGACCGCTGGAGTGCAGCCCCCGGCTGCGAAAGGCAAGCTGACCATCAAAATTACGGAGGCACGTGGGCTGCGGAAATGCCGCGATCCCTACGTAGTCGCTGTGTTTCAGCGGAGCGAACTCATATCAGGTGGCCCCCGTCCTGTAGAAGAGGAGGCAGTGTTGAGCGCGACTCCGTCGAGCCTGGGTGGCATTCCAATACAGCGTCAGGGCAGCGATTCCGGCCGTCCTCCCATGGCGATTCCCATGAGAAGCCGTCAAAGTAGCAACACAAGTCTACATGACTACAGCACGTTCAGAAATCGAACCTCTCGTTCGCTGTTGACGACTCCAAAATGGGATGCCCAAGCAATCTTGTATGTCGTCCCTTGTCATTGATTGATCTCTTCTCGCGACCCTGTCGAATGCAGGGTCTTCGGCAACTTTGAACGCTAATCTATGTTCGTGCAGTGATGTTGTCGACAGCGACATGCTCGTTGATGTTTCAGTATATGATCATACCGCGACGGGGGAGGATTTCTTGGGACACATAGACTTCGAGGCGAGAAAAGACAGCGACACTGCCGTAAGAGGATGGTTCGCATTGCGCGGCCATGCCGACACGATAGCCGAGAACGCGCCCACCGGCGAAGTTTACGTCGAGGCCTTCTACCAAAGGACTGAGAAGAAGCACTTCGGGCCCAGTGACTTCGATATTCTTAGGCTGATCGGGAAAGGCACTTTTGGTCAAGTCTACCAAGTACGGAAAAGAGATACTCAACGGATCTATGCCATGAAGGTGTTGCAAAAGAAGGTCATTGTCCAAAAAAAGGAGGTCGCGCACACCGTTGGAGAACGAAATATCCTGGTCCGGACAGCCACTTCCGATTCGCCCTTCATCGTGGGCCTCAAGTTTTCTTTTCAGACCCCATCAGAGCTCTATCTGGTGACAGATTACATGTCCGGTGGCGAGCTCTTCTGGCATCTACAAAAAGAGGGGCGGTTCGATGAGAGACGCGCCAAGTTCTACATTGCCGAGTTGATCCTCGCCATTCAGCACTTACATAACAACGACATCGTGTACCGGGATCTGAAGCCGGAGAACATTCTCCTGGACGCCAACGGACACATCGCCCTGTGTGACTTTGGCTTATCCAAGGCCAACTTGACCAAGAATGACACGACGAATACGTTTTGCGGCACCACGGAGTACCTGGCACCTGAGGTGCTCTTGGATGAATCCGGTTATACCAAGATGGTTGATTTCTGGTCACTGGGCGTCCTGGTCTTCGAAATGTGCTGTGGCTGGAGCCCCTTTTATGCGGAGGACACTCAACAAATGTACAAGAACATTGCGTTCGGCAAAGTCAGATTTCCACGCGATACTCTGTCTCAAGAGGGCCGAAACTTTGTCAAGGGATTACTTAATAGAAATCCAAAGCACAGACTCGGTGCAGTCGACGATGCCGAGGAGCTCAAACGCCACCCGTTCTTCGCCGACATTGATTGGGACTTGCTCGCCAAGAAACTCATAACGCCCCCCTTCAAGCCCAAGTTGAAGTCGGAAACTGACGTGTCCTATTTCGACCCTGAATTCACCACGGCTCTGGAGCAGAATGGCTCTCTAAATGAGCGAGCGGCGGCTTTGGCCCGTGGCTATGCGGCGTCAACTCCTCTGTCACCTTCGGTGCAGGCCAACTTCCAGGGCTTCACTTTTGTGGACGAGAGTGCATTGGACGATCACATGAGAGATCGCGTCAGGAATGGCGACGACGACGACGATGAGGACATGGACGATGCGCACAACCAACATGACGAGGATGAGTGGGACAACCTGGACGACATTGACCCACGCAAGGCAAACCGAATGAGTGGCATTGTGAAGTCCTCAGCGACAGATGACCACATGGTGGGCGGCGGACATTTTGATATCTGAGCGAATGACGCGGTCTCGTTCGGTACAAATCATATGAAATATTAATCCACGACCAGTTTCTACAGCTCATTTCTTGACGCGTGCCCCCCTTCGTTGCTCCCGCACAATTTTATCCTACACGACACATCCATCAGGTTAGGCTGCATGGGACGGTCCTTGTTTCTCTACTTTCTTCGTCATTGTCTTTTTTTTCTCTTCCTCTCACTGTGTCCTGCGAACGTGTGCTCATTGACTGCATCGGCATCGTGGTACGCGCGCCACGGCGCCAAAGGTTACATGGCGTTCTAGGGTCATGAAGGAAACTTGGAGGGAGAAGCACTCGTGTAATCATAATTGCCGATGCTGGACTCGTCTTACACTGGCTGCTGAATCTCAGAGTCCGGGAGATTAAATATCATCCCTGTGCTGACATTTCTATCAGAGTCTTGTCTCATGCGTACTGGATACTTTCATCAGGAACGGAAGTTGACAAATGTCTGCAGCCGTGAAGAAGTGAAGGAAGGTTCGTGGCGGGCCCTTGCCGGTCGTGTGGTTGGTGGCATATTCCCACGACGCATGCATCGACTGGCATAGTTGGAGTGCGTGGGAAAGGAAAGGGAGCATATATGACTAGATATGAATGTAGTCAGTCAGACGTTAATGAGAATGGATCTCGACAAGCACGAGCATTCCAATTGCCAGGACACCCTAGACAACTGACGCTGATACGCAAACCCTGTTTTCCAGAAGATGGCGAATAGGATTGGGAAACTGATTTGAGAAGTTTACACGGCATGGCTCAAAGATCTTTATATCAACTGCCGCTGCCTCTTACTCACGACGTTGGACAGCGCGGTAGCGACAGAATGGTCATCCGCAACCAACACTGTTGACTTTATTCACAACTGTGGAGGGTTGATACATGCGCTCACGGACATCGAGTGGCATGGGTAAACGCGACGACGACAAACATGCACATTTGGCCCTCGAGCGTCTGCGTTGGTCATTGGATCGCCGTGCTCGCTTCAAATACGCAATCATTCGCAGTAATCAAGTCCTGAGCCCTTTCGAGGCTTGCTCAGGCTTAAATATACAATGGGATGTCCCTACGGCTCATCGTGTTTTTGTCTTCTCCCTCCTCTGTGGCTGACTTTGTCCATGCTGCGTCCCGCCTCCAGACTCGCTGGGCCTGGGACGAGGAGGGACCATCTCATTCCCACCGCGGTATCCCTTCACGCTAAGTTTGCCCTCCACGGTGTGTTCTTGCTTCTGGTGGTTTGTGCAAATGCCGGTATTGGTGATCTAATGGCCCGCTTCGTCGTCTTCCTCGGCTTCGAGCCAGTCGGGGAGAGTGACTGCGCCTCCCTGACTGGTCTGGACGGCGGCATCTTGACCCTCAAGCTCCACCGTCATGCTCTCGTACTCCTGGAGGTTCTTGGCGAGGTCCGATTCTTCTGGTGAAGCGGGTGTCTTGGGCAAGGAAAAGGTCTGGACGTGGCCGTCGGCATCTGATTCTTTTACCGCGGGTGTCTTGTAGGCTTTAAGTTCCTTCAGGTAAAGCTCCTGGACGAAATCGGCTGAGGAAAACGCAATTGTTAGCAGGCTATTTGCAATGGAACATTGGAAGTTGCGAGCCAGGTGTCGGGGCCGGAGTCAATTTGTTGATGACCATGTCGAACACTGGGTGCTCTGATGGTTTTCTTCGAGTTGGCCGTTCAGCACAAGTGACCATCTTATTTTGCGTTGACAGGAATAGAAAAGGAGCGGACGATGATGACCTCATGAAACGATCGACTCCGACTGCGCGATTCGGTTTGTGTTTTCGCTCAAACACATGGCAATGCTTTTCTTGCCTTACCTCGTCGAGAAATTGTCGGGGCAATGAAACCTCGAACCTGGAAGGCATTGCCTCGGACGACTCGAGCCGCGGCGGAAACCACCGAGGCGGCGCGCTTTTCATAGATGTCAGCCGTAGAGCTTTCAATGGTGCCTAGGCCACGACAGGCTCGTGCTTATGCGCCAGCAAACTCACCGTAGCCCTAGAAAGTTGGATGAGCATGTTTGCAACGGCTGGGCGATGCTCAATGGAGAAGTCTGGGGTAGAGTGGCGGACTGTGAAATCTTGCAGAAAATCGTGATGTCGATTTCACCCGGCTGAGTCGGTGCTGGCACGGTGGGCTCTTTTTTTTCTGCCTCAGGCTAGGGCCACGACGGAGGACCCCCCCCCCCGGGTGCTGAGAAACGGGGGCAGTCCCATGTCCCTGGACTTCAGGCGCTGACGCATCACGTGCCGGTCCTGCGTCATTCTTTTTCCATTTCTGCAGCGACGGAATGAAGAAATGGTGATGTAATGCACCTCGATTAGCATGGCCTAGCACCAACTCGATCTACTCGACAAGTGCACGCCATTGGGATCATGCTCATCATTCAACCCTCGCGTGACGTCTCGAGTCCTCGCTGCGATTGTGAAGGACGGACTCGCTGGCGTGCCAAGGGACCTGCGGGATGCATAGTCCTCCGTAGTTTCCACATGGACTGATGGAGAAGCATGACGGGGATATTTCGCGTCGAAATTCGCGTGCTTTATTTTCCGTCATGCTTTGCTCCAGTGCCGACACGGGCAAATGCCATGCTCTGCGCACAGTCCCTGACGTTTTGCCTCGTTGCTGTCAACAAATCCGGCTTGAAGAGTCTGGGTGCAATACGACGTTTTGACTTTCATGCACTTGGCCTGCCTGGCGCCCGAGGACAAGAGATTAGATGATGCGAGTCGCTGTGCTTGCGTGTCAACACGACCCCCTTTTCGTGGCCGATCCCTTGACTCTTCTTGCACTGCCAGAGATGTACTACGTTGCTTTTTCGCCCGTCTGCTGCCTGATTGTGGTCGAGGCTGTCGAGTCAATGTATTATTCGCCGAGGGGGAGCATTAGAATATCTAGTCACCCCATCAATGCTTTTCACCATTTCAGGGAGGCGAGGGACCATGTTCGAGTGACTTGTGCATGCATGGCTGATCAGGCTGTTGCGCCGGTGTTTAACGTAATGTGATCATCGGAGCTAGCATGCAGCGAACTGCCGATACATCAGGATGCAGATACCGGCGGCGAATATGAAGGAATGATGGTCGAATAATTGCACATGTTTGCGAGTTCAACTACTGTTGTCTGACTATCTAGAGTCGCGGATGTTTGAGGTTCACGTCTGCTCATTGTTGCTGCTGCTGTGGTTTCGAGGTGACGGATCTCGAGGGGATCTGCAGCTGCAAAGAAGCTAGCCGCACGCACAAGATTACACAGGATATCCTCGAGCTGCTGAGCAAACTCAGTGCAGACATCAAATGGTGACACCCATTCCTGTTTTCAATTCCAATGTCAAGCTGGTCAGAGCCAGCACGTACTACTATATACGTTATGTACATATTAGATACCTGTGCAAACGAAGAGGTGTATCTGACGACTATTTACAAGCGGGTGCACAAGCAAGACCTCGAGGACGTAGACCGCACTCAAGGCCTGAGGTTTCAAAACTACCTCTCTTGGCGAAGGAGATGGTGGCGAGAAAGCGAGACAAGCTCGTAGGGCTGGCTTCTTGGTTGCAATTCCCTCACGCAGGAACCGATGTTGTAGCTGCCCAACATTTCGAACTCAGCGACCAAGAGAGAAGTTTCGGTGCCAAATATCAAATTTGCCGCTGAAAAGAATCATTCAAAATGCATCTCTAAGTCGAAGAGCGCCTCATGACCTTTTTTCGTTACCGTAATTCAAGTGCGAGAATCATCATAAAAGGCTCGTCAGACTCGGTGACGAGACTGACGAACACGGTTCCCGTATAGGAGGGAACCAAGAATGGAAAAGAATAGACCAAAACAAGAGAGAACCAACACGCTTGACAAGGCAAGACTCCCTTATTCGCATCTCGTGTCAGATGGACGTGGAGCAATTGCCAAGGACAGAACTATCCCCCTTAGCCCCGCCAGCTTGGCTCACGAAAACGGAGTCCTCATCCCTCACGCTCCATTAGCCATGGCAAACACGCTGCTCTCAAATAGGCTCGTGGACGCCACGAAACTGAACCCTCCAAAAACGTCGTCCTTGTTCGAGCTCGTCGCAGCCCAAGCTGCATCCTGGGAGGTGAGTACCGGGCTCATGGCCAATCCCGTGAATTCGGGCAAAAAATTCTCGGCGAGCTCGGGATCGGTAATCATGGGTTGGATCGGTGGTTCGAGCTCGCGAGCCTCGAGCTTTTTCCAGTCGATCTTGCGGAAGAACCTGTGCTTTTTGAGCGTCTGCAGATCCTTGGGCATACAAGAGCCCAATCGCTTATGAGGTTCCTTTCTCAGGAGCCGCGTAAGAAGATCCTTGGCTTCGAGGCTCAAGAAATACGGGATATTCAGCTTCTGCTTGACAATGTTGTCCTGGATCTTGGCATGATTTTGACCACGAAAAGGGGGGTTGCCGGTCATCAAGTCGAAGCCCAGAGCACCGAATGACCACCAGTCAACCGCCTTGCCGTACTTCTTGCCCAGTATGACCTCGGGGGCCATGTATTCCAAGGTTCCCAACATCGAGTCGCAACTATCCTCGCTCTTTGTCACTGATACTTTGGACAATCCAAAATCTGTTAGCAGCAGATGGCCGTCGGCGTCCAACAGGCAATTCTCCGGCTTGAGATCGCGGTACACAACGCCGAGGTCGTTGTGGAGGTGCGAAATAGCAAGCAACATTTCGGCCATGTAGAAGGCAGCGACCGACTCAGTAAACATTTTCTCTGTGTTGAGGTGGGTGAAGAGTTCTCCGCCTTGGCCGTACTCGAGAATGAGATAGAGCTTCTCCAAATCCTGAAAGGCGTAGTATAACTTGACCACAAATGGGTGCCGATTGACAGACTCGAGGATCTGGCGCTCAGTTTTGGTCTGCTCGATGAGCTTTTTGTGCACAACAAGAGACGCCTTCTTTAGCTGTTTCTGGGCATACAGCCTGCCTGTCGCTCGCTGTTTGACAAGAATCACCGTGCCGTAGGTTCCTTTACCAAGACAACGAAGAGGCTCAAACTCCTCCGACGTCATCTTGCGTTTCGGATTCAGACCACCCTCAACAAATCCTGATCGCTCGCAGACACTCTCGCTGACAAAATCGGCCTCGAGATTGACCTCGTAGCTCGTCGAGCCCAATTCCGAGCTTTCACTCCCCGCCTCGCTTCGTGTCTCGTCCCGACTCTGTGACCGGCTACTCATCTCCGTTGCAACACCAGAGCTCGTCCCAGCGCGGCAACCGTTGCGACCCCCTGAGCTGGATCGGGGCGATGCATCGAGAGAGAGGTGGTCCATCTGCATTCGCAATTTGGCGATGCCGGAGACGCCAGGTGAAGGCACACCACGCAGCACAGGGCTACAGTTGGCGCTGACAACATCATCCAAATGGGCACGTCCTCTGCGTGATCCCAGCGAAGGGGTTTCACGGGCGCCGTAGTCCGAGTCCTCGTCGCCAGACGCGACCGGTGTCCCCGGAAAACCACGCACCACGGGGCGCGCGGAGGGCACAGGGCTTATCATGGTTGTGACGGTTGGCTTTTGATTCCTTGATCAACGGCAGAGACAGTGGAACGTTCCGTTGTCAAGCTGCTGTTGAGAATGCTGACCGTTCAAGGCGTGCCGCGGCGTCGCTCGGGGTCCGCACGCTCTTCCGTGATGAATGGAAGTTGGATCTCGCGGTGGCTCGCAAAACGCATCTGGTATTTGAAGAATGAAGTTGGCATCTGGAAGGTCTTTGGACTATGCATTGGAGAGTTGCAGTGAATTTGAATGTCGCGGTTTTGTGATCGTGCGTGGTCTACGGAGTAAGGAGGGAAGGTGATTTTTTGTGTCGCGCGTTTTATTTTTTTCACATTAAACTTTGTTAGCGAATAGCGGCGTGTTTCTGTGGCGCGTGTGGCTGTGCGGTAAGGCCGTGTGCATGTGCCCGCTGGGCGAAATTTCAGGTTCCAGACACGCCCGCCGCATTCCCGAAAGTCGCGCCGCGGCTTCGCCATCACGGCATCATTGCATCGATGTGAGATCTTTGATGGACTCAATGTATTTGTAGGACAGTGGAGGATCAAGTGAGGGTGTCGGAAACTGGCAATTCTTTGAAACGCCCGGATTACCAGACGATGTCAGGCAAGAGCGTCGTCATGGTGGTTGCACAGCATGACTTCAAGGGAGCATTTTACCATGCCACGTGCAACTTCCGCATCCAAGGTTGGTTGCGAATGCCTCGAAGGGTTTCAGGTGTGCCCAAATGGACACGAATCACTTGCAGCACGAGACCGACTTCCGCAGAGAGCCTGAATGGACAACTGCCAACTTCAAGATTGCCATACATTCACACCATAAACAAGGATCCAGGGGCCTGGACCGCAGCTCCCCACGCACACTGACCAGGGCACTAATTGGTACCTACCGTAGTGTTGATAAAGCAAAGTACGGTACCTAACTGAGGTACTCAGTGCTTACCAGCTACTGGGCAAAGTCAGTACTGATTAAAGTATCTATGTATGTACCTAAGGTACCTAGGTATGTAGTACTTTAGTCTAGCTGATAAGGCCCCACTAAACTTTTTTCGCGTTGTCCGCTCAGCACCAGCTCGAGCGTACTCTAAAGTACGAATCGCCTCTCGCAAAATTACACGCAATCACGAGTATGCTGCCGACAGCCGGCAGTCACTGAGATGGCAACTTGAGCTGATCGCGCCCCAGCGTTGCCTCGTTGATCCGTTTCCAGTCGTTTCCGCAATACGTTGGGATCGTATGATCACCCCTTCCCGGTGCTCAACATGATGCACCCATCGCGGCAGGCATACGTCGAGGACGCTGAAGCGATGCCCGGCATTGCTTTGGAAGACCTCAAAGACGACCAAGATTATGATATGCATATGGGATCAGGCGCTGCGCCGGAGAAGACGTCGGCAATCTTGAGTCAGTTCAACCGAAAGCGACTTGCTGCGACCATTGCAGTCCCGACTGATGATGGCCGTGTTCGCGCAAAGCTCAGAGAGAAGGGAGAGCCTGTCACCTTATTTGGGGAAGGGCCTGGAGACCGCCGTGACAGATTGCGCGAGCTGTTGACCATCGAAGCCGAACTCAACGGCCTCGAGAATGGCGACATCACGATGGAGGATGCACCTGCAGAGGCAGAATTAGAAGAACAGGACGAAGAGTTCTACTCTAGGGGTGGCGAAGCACTTCTCAAGGCACGGATCGATATCGCTGAATACTCAATACCTCGCGCCAAGCGGAGAGTTCATTTCCAGCAACAAGAAGCATCGATTCCGCTGCGAACCCACGTCAAATTCAGGAAACAGGTCAAGGAGAAGCTGCAGGCTTTCGAGCTTCAGGGCAGTCAGACAGTGGGCGAAAGGCACATCAGCATGACGAGAATATCGCCCAACGGACAGATGGTGGCAGTGGGTAATTGGGGCGGTCAAGTTAAGCTGGTCGAGATGCCCAACTTGACGGAAAAGATGAGCTTTCGTGGCCACACCAACAAAATCAGCGGCCTGGCTTGGTTTCCCGGGGCGACTGTTGTCGGGAAGTCGGTCTCTCCAGACTCAGTCAACCTAGCCTCCGGTGGAGCAGAGGGATTGGTTCATTTGTGGTCTCTCAATCAGGAAACCCCATTATCTACATTACGGGGACATTCACAACGTGTGTGTCGCGTCGAGTTCCATCCCAGCGGCCGGTATCTAGCCTCCGCATCCGAGGATACTTCTTGGCGGCTCTGGGACGTGGAGAGCACCACAGAATTACTTCTTCAGGAAGGTCACTCACGCGGAGTGTACGCGGTCAGCTTCAACACAGACGGTTCGCTGCTGGCTAGCGCTGGATTGGACAGCATCGGCAGGATCTGGGACTTGAGATCTGGAAGGACCATCATGATACTGGACGGTCACCATGACGGTCACATCAAGCCGATTCACGCGTTGGATTGGAGCTCAGACGGCCATCGCGTCTTGTCTGGCTCTGCCGATGGTTGGATCAAGTGCTGGGATGTTCGCAAAGTCCAGCGTACTGGCAGCGTAGGAGCTCATGTCAGTGCTGTGTCGGATATGCGATGGTACAAGGGTCTCGACGATCCGCTAGATGGCATACCCCCCGGCGTGGACGAAAAGGGTGCTCAGATGCCAAAGAAGTCGGGTACGTTTTTCGTTTCCAGTGGCTTTGACAGAAACGTAAAGATATTTTCGGCAGATGACTGGACCCTGGTGCAGACATTGAGCGGACACACTGGTCCGGTGGCGAGTGTAGATTATAGCAAAGACGGCAGATGGATCGTCAGTGGTGGTCATGATCGAACGGTCAAGCTCTGGGGCCGCAATGACGGCGAGCCTCTTTGAGAGGCTCACAAAAAGCGACGAGACACATTTGAATCGGCCTACAGAGCAAGTCACAACCAGATACCCACCATGATGTTAAGTTGGATGTGGACAGCATACAATTGCCCGTAGTCACAGACGGCCCCTCAGCTAAAATCGCACCGACTTCAGACCAGGCGCAGAGTCGAGCGGTAAAGGGTAAAAAGAGAACCTTTCGTGCATCAGGCGATTCACAAGTGTATTTTCAACGTTGTCTACTTCCGCTTCGGCAACTGAAATTGACACTCTTTTCCCTTCATTTTTTTAAGTCAGCCCGTCTCGGAGTTCTGAGTGCAAATATCAACGAAGCTGCACAGGGTTGAACAAAAAGGTGAGGCTGGTATGGGGACAGTGAGTCAGCTGACCGCCCTCGATTGATGGCGGGCGCCAATCTCTCAGCGGCGTTTGGCGTTTGGGCAGTCCCCTCGCCCATACATTTGTTAGTCTATGCAAGGCGCATAACGGCATCATCGCAACGGCACGGCTTGTCCTCATCAATCATCCGCCAGCAAACAATCCAAATCCCTCTCCATGGTCGTGTCAAGTCACCATCAGACGTTGATGGTTAATCTAACATAGCACCCGACAGTCATGGCCAGCATTGATCGCTACCGGCCGCCCCGCGAGGGCTATCAGCCGCCTAATTCAGCAGGCTCCCGCGCCGATAGACCATCACGATCGCCTGAGCAGCAGTACGAGGTACCGCCTGCAGCACCGACACCTCCTCAGCTCAGCATGCGTAACTCGCCTCCGCGACCTCAAAGTCAGAACCGTTCCCGCCACCAATCGCCGGCGATGCAGTCCGCGCGCAGTGGCCAATCCACCGCGGCAAATCAATGGGCCTTTACGTCCGACGAGGTTCAAAGCACCCCGAGCATCGTCGATGGAATCCTACCAGCAGAGGAAAGACTTCGGCGAGCTAAGGGCGTCAACTTTATCTATCAGGCTGGTGTGATGCTAGACCTGCCTCAGATAACACTATGGGTGGCCGGCGTTTTCTTCCACAGGTTCTACATGCGCTTCAGTATGGTCCCGGAGAAGGGCGGAATTCACCACTATGTCAGTAGAAGTCTCGGTCACCATCACTGGGCTATGTCGCTCTCTCTCGTGGACCTGTTAGTGTTGACTGACCATGGCAGAACATTGCTGCGACCGCCCTCTTCCTTGCCAATAAGGTCGAGGAGAACTGTCGGAAGACGAAAGACATCATCATAGCAGTCGCCAAGGTCGCACAGAAGAATGCGAAACTCATCATTGATGAACAAAGCAAAGAGTATTGGCGGTGGCGGGATAGCATCCTGACCTACGAAGAAGTCATGCTCGAGCAGTTAACTTTCGATCTCATGATCGACAATCCCTATCGCAACTTATTTGAGCTCCTCGGCCAACTCGAGATAGTCCATAACAAGCACCTAAGACAAGCCGCATGGGCATTTTGCAACGATGCCTGCTTGACCGCCATACCTCTGCTCATCGAAGCGCGTGATGTCGCCATCAGTGCCATCTACTTTGCCAGCGTACACACAGACCAGCCGATTGATGATATCAGTGGCGAGTCTTGGTGGAAGTACTTGAACGGGGACGAGGACGCATGCGCTCAAGCAATCGAGGTCATGCGTCAGTTCTACACGGAGAATCCGCTTAGAAAACAGAACCCTTCATTAGCGTCGCCGGCCTTTGATCTCGAAAACTCGAGAAGGCGAGCAGATACGCTTATGAGCAATCCCGAGACACTGTCGTCAAATGGTACGCCTGTGGACATGGACCGCACCAGCCGTAGCCGAAGTCCAGCGCAAAGGTTTGATGGTGCTGATGCGGAAGGTATGAATACCCTACAATCACCCGCGAAAAGAAATATCGAGGCAGACCTTGCTGCCGAGAATGAGAGAGCGGACAAGCGGGCCAAGTTGTCGGAGGACGAAGGCGAACTTGTGGAGCATTGAGACAGCCAGCTTACTTTTTTTTTTTGGCTTCATTTCGAAACTCTTTTATTTATTTATTTTGCTTTTCTTATGGCGTCTTCAATTTCCTTCTATTCAGGCGTTACCGGCGTGGAAGACAATGGTGCAGACAGATTGTACTGTGACCACGGGTGATGCTGGCAAGCTTTGCAAGTTATGATGATCTTCTCGTATTGCCATTCACGATCGAGCATATCAAGGCGTCGAGAACTTGATGATGGATAATACCGTCAGGCTAATGCGCACGTTTACAATTATCTGAGAGAATCTCAATGAACGATCCGAGTTCGCCCAAGACAGAGGACATCACAGGGCTGTTTGTTTGAAAGTTTGCTCCCATGGATGAATCAATGACATGTCTGCTTGGAAGCTTGCTCCCATGCATGAGTCACTTGGCAGTGACTACGGAGTACACATCACGCGATGAACCAGTTAACTCACCACTTTTCCACCAATGACTGTGCGGTGCTCGCGTAATTAGCAGGCGCCAAGCAGGCAGCCACACGACAAAAAGTGCCGGGCAGCTGCGCAATCGGAGCAAATCTCCACTCATGGCAGACGAGAATTCTGCCACCGTCCGCACACCGCCCAGAGACAATGGGTATAAAATTTCGCCGCGCTCCCATCCTTTTTGAATTTTTTCTTTCCTTTCTCCTTAGCTCTCTTTGCCTTTTGGCTTAGATCAAGTGTAGTATCTGTTCTTTTCAGTTTAATCTCTGAAAGTGCCTATTAGGCATATTCGTGATTATTCTTATTTTTGGCCCTCGGGCGGTTTCCTCTGTGCTTGCACACGATTCCGCCCACAGTGTCCCTGGTATTACACTGCCTCCAGGCGACGCAAACTTTTGCCTTTTTCATTGCTGTTGTTGGCTGGACCAACATGGTGAAGAAGAAGACGTTGGGGGACTTGAGAAGGAAAATGTATTGGAACGTGTTGATATGCCAAGAGAAACTAAAAAATTTAAAACAATAAACTGGCAGGATACGCTGTCAAATTGCACGTCGGATAAGAGTAAGATTTTAATACTTGGTATGCGCTGAAACTTCGTCCTTTGTGCGTGTGCGTTTCTGGCTCTACCAAACCGGTTGATGGCGTAACCGCGAAGAATAGTCAAGCGCAGGAGCGATTGGCCAAGTTTAGAAAAATATTTCTGACTTGGATAGAATGAACTTCGTAAAATATGCACACTCATCTGCTGTCGATACATACAATTTGTTGCGTTATTGGAAGACAAATATTGCTGAAATGGTAGTCAGGTGACTATCACGCGGGCTGAACAAGAATTTAACACAATCTTTGCGTTGATCTTCTCTTGAAGGCTCAAAACATTTTGGAACTTTCTTTTGGTGTTTTTGGTGTTTTTGTGTGGCGGCCGACCCAGAAAAACCGAGGGCCCCTCCAACCAGTATTATTAGCCTAAGGAAGAAAAAATTAGGTCTGGCTGGTCCTTCGTGTCCCGCAGCAAGCTTTCATCCAGGTCGCGTCCACGTCTGCAGGTTACTGGACCTGTCCTTAAGCCCTCTCCCACAACGCCCCTCGAACAAGCCGCGATGGCGACTCTTGGTGGCTATCTGAACAGTACGGTGATTGAAGCATCTGTTTTCAAGCAGCGATCATTCCGCTGATTGAATGTTGTGTACAGAAAAGGTTCTGGTGGTGACGGCCGACTCGCGCATCTTGGTGGGAACGTTGGCAGCCTGCGATCAATTGACGAATTTGGTAAGCATATATAATTAGGTTCTCCGGCGGCACGCTTCACGAAAGACAACATCAGAGATGGAATCTAGGCAGACGAAGTGGCTGACTGGCTTTCGCACAGGTTCTCAAGGACACAGAGGAGCGAGTTATTCACGAGCCTGACGATCACGAACCTTCCGAGATTCATCCCCTGGGCCTGTATCTTGTGCGTGGAGACAACGTGTGCTCGGTCGGTTTGGTAGACGAGCAGCTTGACGAAAGCATCAACTGGGCTGAAGTTAAGGGGTCGGAGATTGGAACCACCAAACACTCATAGAGACCGGCACTGTGTTGTTCTGGGCAGAACAAATCAGATTTATATGCAGACCTCTCGCCCAAGAAAGAACGCCGCGCATCATGGATATCGACGTCGAGCGGGATAATATTGACGAGAGCGTCGTGTTTCCTGCTGATTCCATCTCTTTGATACGATGTATTTCACGTGACAAAGGGCACGATCACTACATTTCTCAGCGAAATACGCAAGCTTGAATATGGGGGCTGATGTACATTCGATACCAGAAGCTGTGGATTGTCGAGGTGCTCTTCCTTCTACTCGAAAACTCGGTCCATCCAGATGTCTTTAAACAAATCCTCGCCCGGCGACTCTGTCAGACAATTCACCCTGTTGCCCTTCAAGACGCTTTGCCAGCCCATCTCATCACCAGGCACGTTGTCAATAGCAAGTATTTCAGGGTCCTCGCAAGGATTGACGGACGCCAACGCTAAGAGCTCGGCCGGCCGGCTTCGCAGCCTCTTGTCAACAACATGCATACCTCGCGTCCATTGGCCGCATGTTTCGATGCGAATATCCTTCAGCTTGGATAGCAGTTTCCACTTGGGGTCGGCACGCGTCATGATATACCATATTGGGAAAGGGTCGTGCAAAGAGAGACCGGGCTCGTCGACACCTCCTTCCATTTTGTCGATGTGATTGAAGGCTCCCATCATGAAGTGCGAGGTCCACGTCGCAAGTGGGCTGCCTGCATCGAGATAGCGCTGGATGCGGTCCACAAAGAAAGTTCTTGTAATGAGATGAGGTGTGGTGATGTCCAAGGAAGCGAGAGTCAAGTTCAGCTGTCGCGAGAGCTTCTCGGGATACGGAGGTAATGCTTGAAGACTCTGAGATGCCGGTGGCATGGTACTGGCGGGCGTGTACGAGGTGAGCGCGTAGACACGGGCAGCAGCGACGGCATCAGCATAGCAGTTAAACTCTGCCACGGGGGTGACATTCCCTTCTATGTTCACAGTTCCGGCCATGACGACCAGCTCCTTCACGCGAAGGAATGCTTCAGGGTCCTCAGCAGCAGCCAGAGCGATGTTGGTAAGAGGACCGATGGCGCAGATGGTCACTGTGTCGATAGGTTCTTCTCTGAGGATGCGTAAAATTTCTTTGTGAGCAGGCTCTTTAGAAGGTGTGAAGAATGGAGAATACACATCACCGTCTACTGAGGCATCGCCACTTTCCGAGAAAAGTGACATCCATGTCTCAGCAGGGCTGAAATGAGGATAAGTTTCGTGAACATTATGCAGCCCGTCGAGGCCATCTGTTCATAGTCAGTCAAGTGAGCCGGCCAGCCAAATGGTCATTCGATCCTCCTGCAGGAATGAGGGAGCCCAACGCACGGAAGAAATCAGCCTTTAAGCTCTCCTCTTCAAGTGAGTGTTCCGGGCCGAGAGCAACAATAGGCTTGCACTTTTTCATCGTCTCATAACCCTCTCGTCTACCGATGGACTTCCTCCACTGCAGCTCCTTCTCCAAAACATGAAACATGGCGACCACATTCCGCAGGCAACTGGTGAGATGTCAGCTCCCGTCATACGAACTCGGTTGCACTCGATGTCAAAACATGTTGCTTACCTTCGTAGTGGAACGTTGCCGTACGTAACGGAGATCATGACCACTTCAAGCTCCTCGGGTGAGGCACTCAGGGCTAGCAACATGGCCATTACATCGTCAACACCTATGATGCCGATTAGGGCGGGAAATGGTTCTTCGGGAGCACAGACACAGCCTTATTCACCTGGATCGGTGTCGATGATGACTTTCTGGGGAGCCATGGCGGAAAGGGAAAGGGTCTGCCGGTAAGTTACGGTTCACTGGGATGTTAGATTGCGCTTGCTTTGAAAATCAACAGCTTCCTTGTTTTCTGCAACTACTCCGCATCGAGCCTCCTGAAGCAATATGAAGCATGACAGTCGACCTCAACAAGTCTGGTGGATTTTCTTCGGCCTATCTGTGCGCCAGGCGTCGCCCCTCTGTCGACCTAGGTGGGGGGGATTTGTTGCTGACAGAAACTGGTCGGATGGCGTCCCGCTATTCAGGCCGTCTGCGGATTGGGCGACATTTGATGGATGTCTAGGCACGTTTTAGCAAGTCCGGGATGCACAAACTCGTTTGAGACGTTGGAACGTTGCGTCCTCAACAAAGCAAATGCAGGCTGGGCAAATGCAGGCTGGGCGACCACAGCTGGTAGCCTCGCCATGGCTTAAGAGGTCCTTGGAAGTCCAGCGAGCGAAATATGGATTGCCCAGGGGAAAAAAAAGTTTGAGTATCGTTAAATGATGAAGTGAGCCCCTCGGCTCATAATACAGCTTTGACGCTGCCCGAGGCTCGAGAACAGTCGCGGCGAAAGATGTTTGTCGTGCCTTATTAATTTAATAGCGAATGAGCTTCATCTTCACCAGGCTTTGGCGAGCCTGCATGGAATTCAGGGTCCGACTTTCAGCCTGACAGGCCACCCAAATCTGGTTTGGCCTGGTGTGCCAAGTATATTCTCCACATGACACGAGCAAGCATAATAATTTGTACTCCGTGCAGCGGAAACAATTGCCAGAGCCAAATGTTGCTGTCGTGCGCATCTGGGCGTGCGGCGCTATGCTCCCCGTGACTGCGATTATTCTTCTTCCTTCCTTCTTGCTTTCAGGCTTGTCCAGACGGATTTGGTGGGAGCATCGCTGCTGCTTGGCCGCCAGATGCCACCAGACTCGCTGCTAGCCTGCAGGCACAGTGCATCGCACCTGCAAGCGCAACCCGAGTCCAATCAGCTCTTGTAAGCGTGGGTGGAGCACGGAGTACGGAGTACGGACAGCCTGGAAGTACGAATCACTCACACCCAGCACCGCCAGTCTTTCCTCACGCCTGATGGCACTAGCGTGAACACCCCATGCTGGCCTTTCCAACTGGCGACGTAGCCAAAACTTTCACCACGTCTGGAATCAACTTGTGCACCTGGCCATTTGCCCAAGTCTCCTTTATTGATCGACTGTCCCCCAGCCGCCTGGCAGCTTCTCAATAGACTCAATCTTTGGGTGTACTGGTTCATTCATCCATCAAACTCTTTCTTCCACTCTTTACTCACGCATTGCCTTTGCTGTCACTGACCGCAGGCCTTCTCCTTTTCCCCCTTACTCGGTTCGACATCTACACCAAAGGCCAACAACCCCTTCAAACCCGGCTCTTTGAAGTGTGTAACCGTGCCTCAACTTTTACCGATAAGCAATCGATCTCCAATATCGGCGTCAATCCGCCACAAGCGTGCGACGGGTATTGCGGCGTACAACAACAGCGTGCGTCAACACCAGCTCGGTCCGTTTCAACACCTCGCAGTTGAAGAGTCGATAATTGAAACAAAAAGGCTTAACAAGCTCGTCTCTTCGACAAATCGAAGATAATACCTGCTGATTTTCAGTCACTTCGTTCCGGCATTGGCATCGCGGATACAGTCGGCGCCTACTTGGCCCTATCGAAGCCTGATCAAAGTCGCCAGTCCTCACCCCCCTGCGGAGAATCTGATGATGGGCGAGGCGAACATGAGCTACGTGTATACCTTGGGTGGCTACGCCGCCATTTTTGGTCTCGGCTATGCAATTTATTTTGTGTCCTCTCAAAAAGCAAATAGACGGACAGCTGCCAACTTATCCAGAGCAGCCAGGAACGCTTCGGGTGGGCCGCGGAAGGAGGATAAAAAGAAGAAGCAGCGTCTGGAGAGTTTTGCCTCGGAGGCTCAAGAAGCCGCCAGGGCGAAAGCTGCAACTGTGATCCCTGCAGCAGATTCTGTCGCCCAAGCGAAACCTGTGGCAAAAGATGTCCCAGACGATGGAGTGGATAACCACGAATTCGCGAGGCAGCTTGCGAAGGCGAAAGAGGGCAAAAAATTTGCCAATAAATCCGAGGGCTCCAAGCAGAAGGAGAAGTCGGTGAAGCAGTCTCGAGCGAGCCAAATCGGTGCTGAATTCTCGGACGAGAAGCCATCCGACACCGGTGCTGAGGCGGATGACGATGAGTCCCCGGTCGGCTCCCCTGAAAGGCATCACGCCCATGTTGCCGACGTTGCTGGTATCAGCGACATGCTTGAGCCAGCTGCCTCAGGTCCTTCTGTGATGCGCATCACTGATTCGGAAAAGGTGAAGGAGAAGAAACCCAAGGTGGCCAAAGAGCCTGAGAAGACGGAGACGAAGAAACAGCGTCAGAACAAGAAGAAGGCGGAAGCCGCCAAGGAGGCGAGAGAAGACGCGGAGAAGGAGCGCAGGGTTTTGGAGGAGAAGCAGCGACGCACAGCCCGCATCGCAGAGGGACGGGCTGCCAAAGATGGCTCGCAGTTCATGGCTGCGAACGGTGTCAGTTCGTGGAACAAAGGTGCGCCCAATGGAAACGGCGTCACGCCCGCAGATCATTCAAACGCTCTGCACCAACCTTTAGACACCCTGGAGAAGCCAAGCGCGACAGGTGCTGTGTCGGCCAAGCAGCCATCTCTGGACACTACTGAGAGCACCTGGATGTCTTCGTTGCCGTCTGAAGAGGAACAACTGAAGATGCTCAAGGACGACGTTGATGTGTGGAGCACTGTTCCGAGCAAGTCCTCAAAGAAAAGCAAGAAGAACACTGAGTCGGGAGACGAGGCGGTCAAGCAAACTGTACCACCCCCAGTAAAACAGGAGCCCGTGGCACCCCAGAAAAGCGTCAAAGGTGCTGCTGCCTCGCAGAACTACGGATCTTTCTCGGCCCTCACCAACGACGATGCCGACGAGGAGAAGGAAGAGGAATGGGACGTCTAAAGGATGTCTGCAGCCATCACGCTGTGCTTCATCACTGCGCTGCTTCGCTACGTTAGCTCGCATCGCCAAGTTCGTCAATGCCCTATGTCGAGGCATTCTGAGCTCCGTCTGGACCCTCCATGTACACAAGATATTTCCCCCACGATGATTTCCTCGTCGCCTGTATCCCTTTGCAGTCTTCTTGACCCGATGCCGAGGCAAAAGTCGAAGCCTGTTACATAACACAATTTGACGGATCGCAAATGTTCATTTTACCACTGGTACACATTAACAAGTCGTGAGAAGAAAACCCTGTTATAGAGGAGGGTGGCTGCCGCGTGGAATAGTGATGATCTTTGGTCATGTGACGGACGTTCGGGCCGTGCTCACAGTCAGATGCTGGGCCCTGTCCATTGTCAAGAGCCATGTTGTTTGCACGATATCGGGCACACCAGTGAAGCAAAAAAAAGAAGGCCAGACTCGCAGACTGTCACACATGTGCGGTACTGCGCGGAGTCGATGAAATATTTAGCTAAAGTTCTGAACTATGTAAGTTGAAGTACACTGCATGGAAAAATATTTGATCTTGACCGGAAAGTATGAAGATGAAAATGAGACGTCGTCGCAAGCCGGCTGGCATTTCCATTCTGGCCAAGAAGGTCGGTTGCTTCTGTTGGCGTGGCTGATGACGTTGAGTTGGCCGGGGGCCCCGCTGCGCAGGGTCACGCGTCATCGAGTAGCAGTGCAGGGCACGGCCTCTGTGGGCGCTACGGCCCGGGAGTCAGTAATGTATGTGGCTGAGGAAACCCCTTTCATTGGGATCAGCGGGATCTTTGCGGAGGGTGACTGCAGCAGCCCGTTGGTCGCTTCATCTGCTGTACCAAATTTACCTGCCTCAGGTGGGCGAGGTGGTGCTTGCGACAAACAGGCCACACTGTGTCATGCCACCTCGCCTCGCACGACAGCAAGGGACCAGATCAGGTGGGCTCGCACTTTGAGCCGTGTCCCTGTCGTACACGTGTACGTACGGAGTACTCCGTACAAGTATCGGAACCCTTATTTAAGATTGGCAAGACTGCATTTCGCATGATGATGCGTGACGCGAGGTGCCGTTCTCCTTCCCAGAGGAAGAACATGGTCGCCACCTCGTTAGGCCGAAAACAATGAACCGTGGCGACTAGACCTTTGCACATATTGTATCGTATTATGATGCAAAGCTCTGGCGGCAGCTGAACTTGAGATCAGCGTATGCTAGCATTGCCCATTTCCTTGCCATGGTGTGGCGCACGAGTCCTTTCTCCATAAGTACTTTATCCAGGGAGGGCGACCGACTTTTACGAGGCGCGCCCCCCTCCGGTCCAGTCGCATCGGGGCGGAGCAGCAGAGCAGAGCATTGCCAGAAGCCCTCGAGCTGCTGCTGCTCATTGATCACCTCCATGTTGGCCAAAGTCTTGTTCCTTCATCGCGCGCTCTTCCTTGAGATATTTTCCATGTCGGAAGCGGGCTTTCACATGCCTCGTCCCCCAGACATGCGTGAATGAGACACGGTCCGCCCACGTATGCTGATGTGGTCCCAATTGAGCCGCCGCCCAGTAATATTAGCAAGTGCCCCATACTAAGAGTACGGAGTACTCACTCTAATAGTACCTGGTAGTTGAGGCACCCTCGAACAGGTTCGCGGTACCCTGCACTACGCTGCAGATCTGTCCACCCCCCCTTATCCCTCGTCTCCGGCGCGCGTCCCCCCCAATGTCGTCGAGTTCCACCCAATCGACCTGAGCAGATCCAGAGCTCCGGTAGGCCAGGAGCCATGGTCAGCTTTCCATGAATGCAACCAGAGCCAACACTTGTCATCATTTACCCGCCAGTCTGTCGCCATCCCGCGGGCCTCGCTGGCGCCCTGCTCGGAAGGTCGGATTGCAACGTCCCAGGCATCCACAACTGACTGCCTGCTGCTGCTTGATCCTCCATCTCCCCTCCTTCCTGCAGTTGCCTGGCTCGGCCTGGGCTCCGAAACACGCAGGGTCGCTTGCCGCTACTGTTTCCCTCCGCAGCGCCTACGATACCGTCCGTCACCTTGTTTCATTCTAGTCGAGCATCTTGGGGGATTTCTTGTTCGCCGTTGAACGCATACTTCGCCCCTTTCTGCGGCTTCAGCGTCTTGCTTTTCCATGTCCACCCCCTTCCGCCCTTCTCCAGCTACATTTCTGCGCCGCTCCATCACGGTGCCAGCCTCGACCAACTCTTGCAGCCCCCCTTCCCCTATCGAGACGTCGAGACACAGGCGGGCCCCTCCCCCTTCGAAAACGAGCCGATAACAAGTCGTCTTCATTCCAGACAGCGCCCCGAGGGCTCAGAGCGGCCGTCACTCTTTCACTTCTCAATTCACAAAAGCCTCAAATTGTCCTTTTCCTTTTGTCTTACGCTGCTGGGTCCTTATTCTTATCGAGCAACACCATCAGTCTGTCGGTGACGACGCCTCCATCCCAACAACCAGACTCATTCGACCTGGCCAAACCGTCAGCGACAGCCTCGTCCTGCATGCCGAGTTCAGGGACGGCCCTGACGAGTCGGCTCGCGCAGCAGCTCCTGGTACGCTTGCGCCGACACCACGCGCGCCGTGTTCTCGAATTGATGTGAGAAAGAAGATAACTTCTCGATATCATGTCTTTACCCGTGGCCTTTCAGTCGGCTGTCTTCTACTTCGTCGCCTGCACACCATGCGCCAAAGTTCGCCATCGTCATAAGGCCAAGGTACAGGCGAGAAAGGAAAGGGAGGAGAAAGCCAAGACGGAGACAGAGCAGCCCGGTCTATACCGACATCCCTCACCTTTCAATACCAACCCGTACTGGCAGGAGGAGATCAATATGGGCCCGAGTCTTCCCAAGAAGTCGGTCAGCAAAAATTCCAGCCAGCGAGGCTTAGCCACCAGCGAGGGACGCGATAGTCGAACAGCAAGCATGTCAGAACAGACTCACGTCGGAGACAGTCGAATACAATTCACGACACCGCCGCAAGACGCCACATCGGATGACTGGAATCGGCGGCGTGGATATCAACGCGAAGACGAAGAACTCTGGGGCCAGTGGTCAGGATCTGGACCAGGATCCGGACAGAAGCTGATGGATGCTTTCTCCAAGGCACGAGACTCCGCAGGACGTTTGATCGAGTCCACACTCGGCATCGAGAAGGAGGTGACTGAGCAGGAACGGCGAGACTTTTATCTCACACCCAGAAACCCACCCGTCAACGATTATCACCCTCCAGTTGTGAGCAGCAGGCCTCCGCACAGAGACGCCAGCAGGTGGATGTTGCAGCCTCCACCTCCAGCCAAGGTTATGGAGGGCAAGATTCCTGTGTCTCGCGCCGTCAGCACCGGAAGCAAATCCAGTGGGACAACACTGGTTGGCGACGATGGCAATATCGGCCGCAAGATGCAAGAGAAAATGGTCAAGGACAGGATGCGCAAAGAGAGCAATCCGACAGAGGTGGAACTCATCGAGTCATTATTTGCCACTCGAAGCAATCTTTCTATCGGTCACACGCGCAGTCGCAGCTTGTCGTTCAACGAGTCGGATGAGTCCCTCGAAATGGGCACTTTCGAGAGGCGCCGGAGCCGCCGATGGATCCCTGCTGTTGTCGTACCGCCTGACATTGAGTCGGATAGCGAGGATGCGCCCGCAATTATACCACAATTGTGCAAGACAACCAGTCAGGCCAGTAGCACGCTTTGCCATGCCGCGCAAAGACCGAAGCTTGAAACTATTCCGAGCACAGACGGCAGTGGGTACAGCCGAAACCCATCAAAGCGGATGAACAGGAAACAAAAATCAATAAGAAGTAGATCCAGCGCGTGGGTTGATTCTCCGGTGGGTGATGACACAGAGTAAGTCAACCTGTGCACCACGGGGATGGAAGCGAATCGCCTTGTAGAAGTAGGCATCCGCGCAACGGCATCACTTTTTTCTCTTTTTCTTCTTTGTGTTTTGGTCTTTCAGGAAAGCGTTGACTGGGACGGCATTGGCGGAGTTTGTGTTCTCTACAGCCTTCTAGCAAGGTGGTCGTTCTCTGGTAGAATCTCGGATGTCACGGCAATACAACGTGGTTGGGCATTCGCTGGACACTTGCAGCCTGCGAATTCGGTGGTGAACGTGATGATCAGTAGTTCTCCCACCGTTGCCGTCGATCATGACTCTGTGTGACCTAATCATGGACACAAAACACTGAGCTTCCCAAAAGTACGGTGGTATGATGCCCTAACGTCCGAGGTGTAGTTTCATTGAGATCGCCAGTAGCTTGCCCTCCCTACAAGTATGTGCCTTCCCCCTCGTTGTTATCATCATCATCGACGCCTACGTCTCGCATCCTGTCCTGCAACGCCCGACTCAGCTCCTCGTCATTCAAGCTCCCCCCGGGGGGCGAGGGCGGCCGCGGTCGTCCGTTGCGTTTGGGTATTCACGCGAGCCACTCCGTTCCGTATCGTGCCGACTTGAAAGGTCCCATCCGTCCAAGCAGGGTGCGCGTCATGCGAGGACTGTCGACCTGAGCCATGGCCATTTACCAACTCTACGGGCCGGCTTTCACGCTGGTCTTTTTCCTGTTCCGTGGTCCAGCTCACTCCGCGATGCTCGCATTCCGCTCGGATCAGAGCTATTCGTTCGATCATGCGGTCTATGACGACCTCGTTCTCTTTGATTGCATCGAGGCAGTCCTGATCGGGCTCTGAGGCTGCCCCGGGGGTGGTCCTGAGCCCTTCGGCGAATGGCTTGAGTTCGTCGTTGGAGTATTGCAGGTGGGCGATGGAGTTTTGGATTTCGTGATGCTTGAGGCGCAGCATGGGGACGGACAGCTCCGTGAGGGCGGCGGCGAACTGCCCTGGGCGTATGGGCCGGGTGTCTGCAGACATGGAGGGGAAGAGCGCTGTTCTCTCGAGAAGGGGCCTTACGTTTAAAGCAGAGGCGAAGCTGCAGCGCGGATAGTCTGTGGTCATTTTCGGAGAGCTCGAGATGCAACCTTCCATGGTGGGGGGGGGGGGGGCTGCTGCGTCATCGCCCTGTGGACCCTCTGCTGTGCTTTATTAGCTTTAGTTATTAGAGAGGAGCCAGACATTGTTGCAGGCCGTGACAGGGGTGAGGTTCACTACGCCGTTGTCACCTTTTTTCCCGCCCGTCTTCCCAGACAACGAGCTGACTTCTCGACGTGGCGTTGGGCATCACTGACTTTCTGGCTAAATGTGCTTGCTGGAACATGTTCGCCTCGAACTACAGCGTCACAGCATGCTCGCTTATAAGGGCGACCTCCACTCGTGGCGTGGTCCGCACAACGTCCACGATTTGCAGGTTCGACCGCTTCAGTAGTGTTCGGCACCTGCCTGATGAAAGAAATACTTCATTACTAGTTGGCCTTTCATGTCGAAAGCTTTGGCCTCGTCCAAGGATACGACCTCGAAACGTCGCATACGATCAACTATACGACCGACGACCGTTATTCACCTCCTCGAAAGTCATCCGGAATTATGAGGATCTGCCCAAGCATTACCGTGATCAGACAGGGCTTCCCTTCAGCGCCAAGGATCTTACTGAGGCAGAAATCAGAGAGGCTCTTGGCCCTGGTCTCACAGTCACTGCGGGCAACCGACTGCTCAAGATTCTACATGGTCGGCGAGTCGCGGGCACCTTGGAAGATCCCGCATTTGCTGTCCATACGGCACAGTATCCCGGCCAGCTTGTTGCACGGGCTCTGGCCTACCTACGAAATACCGTGCCCGTCAATGAAGTCCTAAACGCAGGTCTGAGAGCGGAGGATGAGCTGAATCAAATGGATCGGGAGGAGGAACAACGGCAGACTCAGGAAATAGCGCGAGAGTCGGCCGAGCATCCTGACGGCAAGGATGCGGTCGCCGATTTTGATCCCGTCTACGGTCGAAGCTCCTTCGACCAAATTCGAGCGCGCAATATTGCCAAACAACGGGCCAGAGACAAGGCGGAAGAAGAAGAGCGTTTGGCAAGGGAGGCTGAAGAAGGCCTGGCCAGTCCGGGACCTCTTGCCAAGCGAGAAGATGGAAGTCGCGCCATTAGCAATCCCAGGGTGGCCGAGTATTACGAGAAAGCGCAGTCCGACTTGGAGGTGCCGCCCGATTTGAAAACCTGGGAGCGCGTCTTGCCATCTGCGACGGCAGTTGCCTTGGTCATTGGCTTTTTAAGCGCTGTGGCCATGGTATACGATGAGCCGATGCCTCGTTATAGACTCTTCCGCGATATCTCTCCGAGTCAAGCCACGATCGGCACAATCATCGCCCTCAACGCCCTCGTCTTCCTCGGCTGGCGTGTTCCGCCACTCTGGTCATTCTTCAACAAGTACATGATTTTCGTCGTGGCCACCGTCAAGCCCATCACTCTATTCACCGCTGTCTTCTCTCATACCATGTTCCGTCACATGCTCGTCAACACGGTCCCGCTTTGGTTTGTCGGCAACGCGCTGCACGAGGAAGTTGGTCGCGCAGATTTCCTGGCTCTGTATCTCGGTTGTGGATCGCTCGGGTTTCTGGGTAGTCTGGTGACATATACGTTGAGGGGTTGGCTGACGGTCACATCGTTGGGCGCATCGGGAGCCACACTGGGCTTGTGCTCGGCGTACTTCTGGGAGCACAGGAATGACGGCTTCAAGTTCTTTGGGCTTCCGCAGGACGGGGTTCATGGCATTGTATTTCTCGCTGTGATGTTTGCATTGCAGATGTCTGCGTTCGGCAGGACAGCCAAGATGAAGCTGGACATTGCATCGCATTTGTCAGGCATGACAGCAGGCATTCTGGGCATAGAAGCCATCAATCGGACGGCGAGAAGGACGCGGGGGCACCGAAAGGAAGTTGTCGAAGTCCTGGGCAGCGGTGGTGGCTCCCCCGAGATCACGAAAACAGCATAAAGAAGGGGGGTTGTAGGCGAAATTGTCTACATATGTCAGGTCACTGGGTGGCGCTTTGTAGGTGTAGGCCGGCGTGGTGATCATTAACGATGCGTGCTGTGTAAATATCAGTTTCGGTCTTCTTGGACATCCTCTTCAATGTTGCTCTTTACACATCAATACATGATTAAACACTCGAAGACTTATGCGACTGCCCGACCAGGCATCTCGCTGCCCGTTGCAGATATGTGCCTTTGTCCGCAACGCGGCATGCCAACACCTACCCTGAAGGGGATAGCTTTCACAAGGGTCACGAGTCCGACTGTCCGAAGCAGCGCGGCGAAGCCGGTCGAATTCAGTATTTTTGAATGCTCCTCTACACTACATAGAGAGCTTGTGCGTGGACGGGCGCCGCGCAAGTATATATCTGGAAGGGTCTGCCTTCATCTTCCTCGACGCACAGAACCCTTGCATGCAGAAGAAGAGGTGTTGTGTCGCCGTCGCAAGGCTGCATCTCCGGGAAATGTGGACCTGACGAATTAGCGCCGTCGCGCTTGCGACTTCTGGAAATTTATGGGGCATAGCTTGACCAGGACTCGGAACTAGATGCGTCTCCTGGGGTAACGGGGCGAGAGGGGGGGGCGGTCAAAGAAAGTGCCTCGTCCTGTGCGCCATTGGACAGGCACCATCAGGTGTGGGGGAGCTTTGCAGGTTCAATACCAGAAAGAGAAAGACAAGAAGACAGTGGCTCTGAACAAGGGAAGCTTTTCAGTGGTCATCTGAGCGATCTCGATGGATTTCTCGGAGAAGGGGACCAAAGGGAAGACTACACCCAGCCATTGCGCGCACGCTTTCTCCGTGCATGTCCGAACTTAAGCACGGAAGCGAGTAATTTATGGGCAGGGCATGCCAACCAGGAGTCATTCCAACTGCCATGTGAGCCATGAACAGCGCAAGAATGCACTCACAGCCCAAGGCACAACACTGCACTGTTCTTTCCTTTCCTTTTCTTATCCCGGCAGGGGGCAGTGCCTGCCGTTCTGAGCCGCTCACAAGCCAAGACAGCAGGAGAGAAGCGGCGGTGACGCCTTTTTGTGTTACCTTTGGCACCCGACCCAGGCAAGCACACTACCGTGAAGGTCTCACGGTTTGCTCCGCACCGAGGAGGAGCATCTGTTACGACGGCAAAGACTCCATGCGGGCTTGGGCTTGTTGGATTCCACCACCGCAGTCTGCGTTGGTCCCGTTCCTGGACTTCCCGTCGTAAGCATGAATCGCAGCACCAGAATAGCAATTTCCCAGCTAGGCGGCGCCCTGACTCTACGCTCGTCCGACGACACTGTCCGCCCGTAATATCCGTGGTCGTGGGAGCAAATGGCAACGGCGGATTGGGCCGGTTCCTCTGACACGCGTTTTTGCCCACTGCAAAGCCTTTTTTTCTTCCCCCTCACCCCCCTCGCAGAGCGATTGACGCTAGATAAAGTAAACTTAGTAGGAAGATAGCCGATCTGGACGAGAACTGCCCTTACTGCTGCCGTATTCTTTGGGGGGGTTTCAACCGCATCCCACCCCCCGGCTCACGACCGACTCCGCTTGTCTCGTTGACTTTTACATTCTTTCAGACGGCGAACGTCCCGGCCTCCTTGCTCTTCTCCATCACTTTCCCTCATTGTCTAGTTTTGCTTCCCGACCGTTCAGCCCTCCGCGTCTTTCAATTCACGGATTGCGAGGGCTCTCACAGTAACCACCAAGACTGGCTTTTCCGGGCACGTCTTCGTGCAGTCTCTCGTTCCTTCGGTCGGCCACCTATTTGTTGTTTTGAATTTCTTTGTGCAAAAGTCAAAGTCGACGCCAACGCCCGTGCAGCAATGATTTAGCCCTTTCCCCTTCAGGTCGCTCTTATTTGCTGCCTTTTGGAGCAGCGCCATTCCTTGTCCTTGAACGTCGCAAAGGCCCATTCCCATTTCCCTTTCCTTCCACCACCATCACCCATCAGCAAACAAGCAAAACGACCTTCATGGAAGTCTCATCAAGCCCGCTGTCAGCCCTGACAGCGACGCCGGCTGCGTCTTTGCCCTCGTCGCCTTTATCTCACCTCTCGACAACGCCATCTCTGCCTGATTCGCCCGTCTTGGCTGTGGATGCCGCTGGTCGCTATCCCTCGCCGTCGTCCACGGCTGCATCATCAGAGACGCTGTCTCCCAAAAAGCTGCACGAACCGGCCGAGGACTGTCCTCGGCCGAGTAAGAAGCGACGCGTCTCACCGCCGCGCGAGCGCACGACCACGTATCTCAACTTGATGAAACCGCACGAGGATTTCAGCCCCGAGGACAATTTTCACATGGAGAGACTGCTCACGGCGCTTCGCAAGAAGAAGAAGATCGTGGTGGTGGCCGGCGCTGGCATTTCCGTGTCCGCCGGCATCCCTGATTTCCGCTCAGCCACTGGCCTTTTCGCAACGCAACGCAGTCAGCATAAAGTCAAGGCGTCTGGGAAACACATGTTCGATGCGTCTGTCTACAGGCACAAATCTTCAACTTCATCATTTCACACCATGGTCAGGGAGATGAGCGAGCTGAGCAGAACGGCGGAGCCCACCCCCTTCCACCATCTGCTCGCGTCGCTTGCCCAGGAGGGCCGTTTACTGCGGCTATATTCACAAAACATTGACTGCATTGACACCTCCATGAAGCCACTGCAGACGCAGATTCCTCTGGAACCGAAAGCCCCGTGGCCTACCACCATCCAGCTACATGGGAGCCTCGACAAGATGGTGTGCACAAAGTGCGCCGACATTCAGCCCTTCAAGGGAGAACTTTTTGATGGGCCCGAGGCCCCTCTCTGCGTCTCTTGCAAGAGTCTCGACGAGGTGCGCACTGCTCACGCAGGCAAGAGGAGCCACGGCATCGGCCGCCTGCGGCCTCGATTTGTGCTGTACAACGAATTCAACCCCGACGAAGAAGCCATTGGCAACATCATGCGCGCCGATCTGCGAGCGAGGCCAGACGCAGTGCTAGTGGTCGGCACGACTCTCAAAGTGCCGGGCACGAGGCGACTCGTGAAAGAAATGTGCCACGTGACGCGCGGCCGCAAAGATGGTCTTACCGCATGGATCAACATCGACTCCGAACCCAAGGTGCCTGATTTCAAGGATAGCTGGGACTTGGTTGTCAAGTCCAGGTGCGATAATATCGCCCGGCTGGCCGCTTTGCCTCCCTGGGACTGCGAGATCGGCGACGACTATCTCATCTCCAAGGATGAGGAGCGAGACAGGCTCACCACGCCGCCTGTCAAGATTGAGGTGCATTTGGATGGGAAGCCGCAGCAGACCGAGGTCGGTCAAGCTGCTCAGACGATGCTTACGCCGCGTGCCACTCCGCCGACGCCCGCCAGAAAACTGCTCCCGACATCAAGGCAGACGAGTCTTAATCTTGGAGGCCACAACAAGTCCAAGCCTATCAGTAGACCAAAGGCGGCCAAACGTCCCAACCAGAAGCTCAAGACAGCTGATAAGAACCAGTCTCGTACCGCATTGCCCTCCATGGGCGCATTCAAGACAACCAAGAACATTCCAGCTCTTGGTTCTGGTAGCGAGAAGAAGCCTGGGACTCGATCACCTCTCCCGGACTGCCGGCCATTGAAAAGGGAGTCAGCTGTGACAAGGTCAATACCGTCACCTGGGCCCGACGAGAAAGTCGGGGACAAGGCCGGTTTGGCAGGTGTCGCAACTCCCCCATGGCCACCGTCGCCTGTCGTGCCGCATCATGAGCCGCGCGAGACCGTCTCGCAAGACTCTGTACCAAACAACGTGCAGACAATACTTAACGTTGCGTAATCACCCTGTTTTTTACGTGAAGTGTCAATTATTATTATAGAAGGGGCGGGTCTTGCTTTGGGAAATTCTCACTCTCCATTTCCTTGGCGTTGCAGGGGCACTATATGTGACGGGGAGAAGGGGGGGAAAAATAGAATATTGTGATAATCATATTCAGACAGTATCCCATTCTAGTTTCTACTGTATCTCACGCGGACCACGCATCTCGTGATGTGAGGCAGAACAAGCTTACGGCATAAAGGGGAAAATAAAAAAAAAAATCTCGAATTCCCGATGTCGACGGCAGCAGACAACCGAGTACGGCGCGTCACGGCGCTGCTTGGACTGTGTTTCACGATTGCATGAAGCGGCGAGGCGGACTGACTGGCTGGACGGCGGACCGGCCGCGGCGGGGACCAGGGGGATCCCCCCTCCAAGCCTGTATGTACGGCGCGACGGCGCCCCTCACTTGCTTAATCCCTTTGTCCTCAATAAACCAGCCAGGCCGACCTTGCGGGGGTCATGACTGGTGCGAGGGTTAGCTAAAACCCCAGGTACCTTTCCTGCTCTGCTTGGCGCGTGAAGTACCGAGTTTTTACTTTCCCTTTGCCCGCCTCACGCCGGCCAAGTCAACCTCGTCCGTCTGTACCGCGAGCCGAGTGCCTCATGTAGCCGTGTTCGAACATCTGCACGAATCGAAAAGCAACGACATAAAACCGCAGCGCGAACAAAGAGAAACAGATACTGACTCCCTCTTTCCATTGTCTGCGTGTCAAGTGCGTCCCTGGTGCTGGTCACTCGACGGTCTACTCCTCGTCCTCGTCCTCTTCGTTTCCTCTTCAACTCCTCCTCTTCCTCCTCAACTAGTGCTTAGTGCCTGCCCGGGGCTCCCAAGTCGGCATTTCGGCAGTCAACAGCTGCGATCAGTGGCATTGTCTTTACTCCTCGTATTCGATTGGTCGGGTGTCGCAATCCTTGACCACGTTGGCCAACGCTCCGCCGCGGAGTCGAGCCGGTTGACCTACACACGCGCGCGCGTACACGCATCATATACTTCAGTTGGACACCCAGCTCAGACCACCGTCTGCTGGCCGCTTTGGTCCCTCTTCATTCGACCGCCTCGCCCGGCCGTCTAGGATGCTGCACATACATGGCAGGCAACAAAAACAACGTGTGTGCCACCCCCACGAGCATTTCCGCGTACGACCCTGCCACACGCGCAGCGTCGTGCCTGACTGACTGTGGTTATTCGGTCGTAGGAATCGACGAGAATGCCGGGGAAGATGATCGAGGTCGTGGCAAGCTGGTAGTGCCTCCGCTGTCCCTGCCAAAGAATCGGAGCACTGGCAATCTCTCCCTTTCGCCTGCCGACAGCAACAACGCCGCTCCTGATCGGAGTCGATATCGAACGTCCCTCGAGGGCTCGGCCATGGACTTTGATGGCCTCGGGAGGTCTGCTCATGGCCCCCCCTCGACTCAGCGAGGCTGTTCGTTTTGGCTGACGCAGACTTTCTTCGCTCCAGATCCTCTCACATCAATGATCATGACCACGGTCCGGGCATCACCGGCCTCCGCCGCATTCGCCAGCAGCATCCTCCCCCCTCATCGCGCGCGCCGACCATGCCCAACTCGACCGCCTCATCGCGCAGTCCCTCCGTCGTCGCACTCTCCCGGTCGACCTCCGTGAGCGGCATGCTGGTCATGCCCGGCACCCTGCAGCATCCCGCCGGTCCGTCGTCGCCTAGTTTCTCAGAGGACCTGTCTCGCTTTCCCTCCGAATCCCTGCATTCCTTCTCGTTCGCTCACCAGTCCGAGGAATTCATACACAATCGTCAGACGGTGCTCCGGCGCTCAATGGACTTCATGAAGGACCGACTGGCGGGCTGGCCCATGACGTCGACCCAGGCTGGTCTGGCCAGCGCCCAAGCCCGTGTAACAGGCGACGTGGACACGCAGAACGTGCTGGAGCTTCTTGCCCGTGCGCAGCTTATTGGCGCCAATAACCTGCCCAACCCGGATCCTGCAGCCCTTCCGCCCTTGACCGGCCCGGCCGATGTGACGGGCGAGAATCTCTTCGAGAAGCAATTCATGCCACAGCTGTCCCGATCCAGCAGCATCGCCACCAGCTCGTCCGACGCCGCGTCACCGACCGCCGCTCGCTATCAGAGCCCCAAATCGCCGTCGGCTCGACGTCCGCCACCTGACAGCAACGAGAGCCTCCCTGCCGTCCCCGAGCTGGATCATGAAAACGATGCTACTGCTGCTCAGTCTGCGGCCAAGTCCGACGGCCAGACTCCTCCCAATCGAAGAAAGCAGACGGTCACCAGACCCTCTACCCTCAAGCGGACAATGACAGACACGCTCGGCATTACCTTGCAGGACAGGCTTCTCGAGACTATGGCGAAACCTTTTCTGGTTGGGCAGCCACTGTACGACGAGCCTCTGCTTTCGCCAACAGCGGTACCGACCGGGCCGCCGCCCTCCAGGGCTTTTCCGAGTGTCGTTGCTCCAACGGCCCACGGCCATACGAATCGCTGGGTGCCTGCCGCTCAGGCCATTTTCACGACGGAAGCTAAACCACCATGGACTATCATCGCGGCGAATGATCTGGCTTGCCTCGTCTTTGGGGTCACAAAGGCGGAAGTGCGGAAAATGGGCATTCTCGAGGTCATTCAGGAAGAGAGACGGGCGTGGTTGGAGCGGAAGCTCCTGCAGAGCGACGATGAGGCTGCCGACAGCTCCGAGATCAACTCCAAGAATGAAAGTCCGGCAGCTGCAGCAGCAACGACACTGCTCGGCAGTCGCTCGGGCATCACTGCGCAGCTGTTGAATAAACCCAACTCGCGGTCCAAGCCACCCAAGTTCAACACCAGGAGAGCACAAACGGTGCACAGCGGCGATCCAAGCCCGGCAGCGTCCAGAGGCACCGGCCAGCACCGCGGCGGTCTTTCGCGCGGTGTTCTGCTCTGCGGCGACGTCGTGCCCATTCAGAAACGCAATGGCGCCACGGGGTCCGCCAGCTTGTGGGTGAAGGAAAAAAGGGTGGGCTTGATCTGGGTTCTCGAGGAGATCCATGAAGACGTGGCCTTTGTTGCCATGGATGAGGAGGGCTGCATCAGTAGTGTCACGGGGGCGTCTGACATCATCTGGGGGCGCAGGGCGTCCGGAAGAGGCTTTGACGTGGCGGAACTGATACCCCGGATCCCTCGTCAAGGCATCGATCCAACCATTGGCGAGATAGACTTTGCTCAGATCGCCAAGAGGCGGTACTTCACCTGTCTGAACGCCCATCGGGTCAGCATCCCCTGCACCGTGGACCAAGTGCGCGGAAAGCTCGAGTTGCGTGTCTCGACCTTTCCGCACATGGCCGGCATCGTCGTCGTGAACCCGGTCGACCTCAAGATCCGAAGCTCCAACTCGGTATTCTGTGGTGCACTCTTTGGCTACGAAAAACCGGACGGCCTGCCAATCAACACGTTGATTCCCGATTTTGACAAGATCATCGATAATCTGACGCAGGAGGACGGTCTTCAAATGTTGGACGGCATGGTGGTGCCCGAACAACGGTTTCGGAGAGCATCGGCTTTCCTGGCTCTCAAGGAGCACCGACCCGATGCCGCCGCGCGCTTCCTGCAGCCCGATGGCCTTCCTGCAAAGCATCGCGACGGCTCAGAGCTCAAGATTGATGTCCAGATGCGGGTGGTGGAGAGCGAAAAGCAGAGGCACGTTGTCGACGAGACCGTCCAGGAGGGAAGCGACGAAGACGGATCAAACAGTGACGGGGATGACAGCTTCTCCATCAGCCACAAGGAAATGGTGTTCGCGTTATGGATCACCTACTCGCGGCATCTGCACGGTCATGCCCGCATGAGCGTCGACTCGCCCGGATCGTCAGGGACCACGACGCCACTGCATCAACCCTCGCCCGGCCAGACACCGCCCGTCCATAACCCCATGGACATGGTCTCCGATGAATATGACGACGACGACGACGACGACGACGACAAAAACGACAACGATGACAATGAAACAGCAAAGAAGGCGGCCCGTGCGGCACCAGCTACCAGCACCATGTCGAGACAGCTGCGAGACGTGGCCCTCAGCGCCGCGGCCAAGCTCACCAGGCGTCGCAAATCGTCCGCGGCCGATTGCACAAAGGACAAGTCGGCGCTGGTGCCGGCCCTCGAGGCGGAGCGCAAAGCCACCATCGACGACTTCACCATCCTGGAGGACATGGGCCAAGGCGCCTACGGACAGGTCAAGCTCGCTCGCCACAAAACGTCGGGCAAGAAGGTCGTCCTCAAGTACGTGACCAAACGCCGCATCCTCGTCGACACGTGGACCAGAGACCGCAAGCTCGGCACCGTCCCCCTCGAAATCCACGTAATGGATTTCCTGCGCAAACCCGAGTTTCAACACCCCAATATCGTAGAGATGGAGGGCTTCTTCGAGGACGACATCAACTACTACATCGAGATGGCACCGCACGGCTTACCGGGCATGGATCTCTTCGACTACATCGAGTTTCGTACCACTATGGAAGAGGCCGAGTGTCGGAGCATCTTCGTGCAGGTCGCGCGTGCCGTCCACTTCTTGCATACCAAAGCGATGGTGGTGCACCGCGACATCAAGGACGAGAATGTCGTGCTTGACGGGGAGGGCAACATCAAGTTGATTGACTTTGGGAGTGCAGCATATATCAAGAGTGGCCCATTTGATGTATTCGTGGGAACGATTGGTGAGTCGACTTCTTCCATCTTGCTCTGTTTTTCTAGGTCCTGCAACGTCTACCGCCTCTTTTTCCCGTCTAGTCCGACTGCTTCGTTGGAAGCAAATGTCGGGAGAGCTGTTTCTCATTCATCCTTGTTTCCCGTTCACCGTCGTCTGCCTCCTCTTCACGTCTAGTCGCTCGTTGGAGAACAAACATGAGGAGCCGTTTCTTTTTTCCCTTTTATTTCCTGTCCTTGGTTCATCCGCCTCCTTCATTCCGTCTGGTCGTTCCCAATCCAGCCTCATTCGAAGCTAACAGCCGCGCTGCCCAGATTATGCTGCACCCGAAGTCCTAGCCGGCAAGCCATACGGCGGCAAAGAACAAGACGTCTGGGCCCTGGGCATACTCCTCTACACCATCATCTACAAGGAGAACCCATTCTACAGCATCGACGAGATCATGGACCGGGATCTCCGCGTCCCCTTCACCATGAGCGACGACAGTATCGACCTCGTCCGCCGCATGCTCAACCGAGACGTCAAGGATCGCCTTGACATCACCCAGGTGATGGACCATCCTTGGTGCGCCGCCGACGTGACTGCCTAGACCCAAATATACATAAACAAGGCGCGAGAGGTTGTTTTTTTTCTCTTTCACACAAAAGCATCAGCATCTACATAGACAACAAGAAGTCGTAACAACGGGAAAGCACGACAAGAGCAGGAGTCTACGACACGAATGAACGATTGCAAAGCTGGGTGGTTTTCAGATGGAAACGTCACTGAGGGCGGGGTGGCTGACGAATTGCGAGGGATGGCACAGTTGTTTGTACATGTTCCCTTTTTTCCGGGTGGCGGGAGGGTTGCCATCTTTGGTGGCGGAACAGACGGGGGCTAGATATCAAAGAAACCATGCAAGGCTGCATGAGCATAGGCGTAATCATGACGGGAAAATTCAAGAGCTCGCTGCGCCTAAACTTGGAGTGCTGTGAAGGAACTACTATCTATGCAAGCATGCATGTTTGAGATTCGCGCCCTTGTGCTGCTAGAGCCGTGTATTGTGCGTGGTCATTGATTGACAGGGCGTCTGTCGTGATTGGCTCAACGTACTATCATCAAGATTATTCTAGTGACGGTGTGACTGAGTTTTGCTACACCTCCTCCATTCCCCCATCCCCATCAATGATACGCCAGTTCTGGATTGGCCCTAAAGTTGCAGCGACACCGGCACTCCGGCACAGGACACTCGACATGCCTCGCGAACCACTGCCGGGCGTGGTCCAGATGTAGGACATGCTCGCAGCGGAGGCAAAAGGTCGGGAAACGGCCGGCCATGCGCGTCGACTCGTCCTCCTCGGGCTTGTCTGACCGAGGCACGCCCACGACCTCGAGGCAGACGACGCACCGGGGCAGGTGGCGGCCGCAGTTGGGACAGCTGATGCCCGCGTTGATGCTCGTGGCCAGGAGGGGGTTGCGCTTCTCAAAGGACGGCGTGGCCGACTGCAGCACCGCGCCCGAATTGGCCAGAGACGTCTCGGCGTCGCAGTAGACGCAGCGGAGAGCGATCTGGCGCGACGGCGGCTTCAGCGTCGGCACGCCGTCTCGCTTGGAGCGCTTCGTCGACTCGACTTCAAACTTGGTACGCTGGAAGAAGAGTCGGTGCCGCTGCAGGTGCGCCCTGTAGGCGTTGCGCCAGGCCCGGCACCGGATGTCGTCCATGTAGCGAGGGTGGGCAATGGACAAGACCAACGCGGCCGTCTGGATGTCGTGGAATTTTTGGATGTAGCGCGCGAATATGTCGACGAGCTTGTCCGTGATGCCCGTGAGGGCGATGGCCTCGATGTCGCCGTCCCGGATAGCGAGTGTGACATTTTCCTCCAGCCAGCGCGAGAGCTGGTTGTCATCAAAGTTGCGGACGGCCACGACGGCGCGGTCCGAGAGAGGCAGGGAGCGCTGGTTGGCCACCGTGGTCCAGTCGCCTGTCGCGATGAGCGACGATATGGCGCGCAGGTAGGGATCCGTCTTGGACGCCACGGCGTCGTCGAGCTCAAGCTGTTCCCTCTTCTGGAGCTGCATCTGCCTGCTTCCACGACCGAGCATCTGCAAGGACAGCGAGACGAAGAGTAGCTCCGGGTGGACGGCGCTGGCTTTTCGGAGAATCTGGATGGCCTGCTCCGTGTCGCCACGGAACAAGGCCCTGGATGCCACCATGGTGTGAATGGCCGTGGGATATTCTGGGTCGGCCTCGCGATCCACGCCGCGGGGATCGTGGCGCTGAGGATCTCCCCAGGAGCAGATGTCGAGGCACAGTTGGCGGTGGAAGGGTTTCTTGGTCGCGACGCCGTCGAACTTGGGAAATCGGCGTTTCTTACAGTACTGCCCGATATATCTCTCCCACTGGGCTGCCTCGGGGACGTTGGCGCCGGGCGCGAGACGGGCAACGGCATTTTTACCTATTGTTCGCGTCCAAATTAGTATCCTCTGCAGACTGGGGCGAGGCTGCCTGTCAAGTGACGACGACATACCGAGGTCGTTCGTCCAGATGGAATGAACGCCTAGATAGCTCAGATCCATACTGCCAAGGAGAAGGCCGCCGTCGTCGGCGGCGCTTTCAGCATCTTTTTGCCATAAACTCGGTCAGCTCATTCGCCCAGCTGGTGCTACCTACCGGCATCATCGGTCAATTAGACGTCCAAACGTACCTGCGATCCAATCCCAGACGAACCTTCGCCAGACGTCATCGGACAGCACGCTTCGGTTTGTGCCAGGATGGAACAAATACTTCTCCTTTGCTCGCAACAGCATAGCGTGATCCACGACGCTCTGTGCTTCTCTGGGAAGTCCCTTGGCTGATGCTAGCGTGCTCAGCAGGGCCTCATGAATCTCTCGAGACGTCACAAGACTATTGGAGGCCAGCGAGATCTCATTGGGCCTGTTGTCTAGATGCCTGGATCCGGTGCTCTGCGCCTGCTGTCCGTCCTCTGTTTGCTGGTCCGCCTGCTCATTGCGTATGTAGGATAAGACGCTGCGGAGCTTTTGACCTACAGAGTTGGCGTGGTAGAAAGCTTCTGGCAGAGGTCGGGTGATTTCGTCGATGTGCTCGAGTTTGGCTGACGGGGGCGCGTCGTCCCTCAGCGCATCCGCGATGTGATTCGAGACGCTGGCCTTTCCTGGCCCAAATATTGGAATATCAGTGAGAGCTTGTTCAGTGAGCATCGGTCCAAGCATTTCTGATGTCTGGCTGGGTTCGAAATGCATAAGGTCCTGATATGAAGTGTTTTCTGTCAAAGCAGGTCAGCACCGTCACAATCTTGGCGATCTACTTGGCGGCAAACCAACCCGCGAGACCCCGGTGAGGCGATTGCCAAGGTATTAGCTTATAGATATGGTCGGATATGCGCGACGGTTCTTCCAAAATGTCAAAGGCGCCGTTTGCCCTCAAGACCAGCAGTCTTGGCCTGAGCGACGGAGACGATAAAGTCACCCAGTCAAACGACACTATACGGTCATTCCGTCTCGTCTTTTCTCGATACGATACATCCATTTCATGGGATCTTTGCACGAGGAGAAGTTCGGGGCCACCCTGAGAAGCAATGCCAGGAGACACGACTTCTCTGTTGGTCTCCATGACTTTCAGCTGGCCCGTCGGAGATAGAGCCGCCAGCAAGCCACGACGATCACGGCAATAACGAAGCGAACGGATGAGTGAATGCTTGCCTTCGGTCAAGAATGGGTCAGAATCAGTCTCAATGACCTTTTCAAGGCACAGAGCTCCGCCCCACGGGAGCGCATCTTCGTCGACAGCCTGCAGATAGGTGCGAGAGGCGACTGGCTTAGACGTCGCCCGTCGATCCCAGATCATCACTCCCGGGTGGTCCAGGGCAGAAGAAGCAAAGTTGTTTGGATCAAGATAATCAATGGTGAGGTTGTTGTTGCATTTGGTCTGAAAGGTCAAATTGCCATGGGGGTCTGAATCTCTTAGTCTCAGTCAAGGAGATCAAGTTGGACGATAAGAATAGGTATCTATACAATGTGTGGAAGGAGGAGAGGGGAGGCGGAAAGGACACAGATATTATACGCACCTCTGAGATCAATGATGCGGACTCCTTGTCCCTTGATGCCGGCTACGAGTGTGTTTGGGCTATCTTCGAAGAACTTCAGACTCGAAACAGAGACACTCGGCTCTAGCTTCGTATGCGAATCAACAAGCTCATGGGCTGCCGATGGAAAACCCGACGTTGGCAGCTTCTGAGCGGACAGACGGTTGACATCCCAAATATGGAGGCTCTGGTCCGTTCTAACACGGTCTAAACCGACGGCAAGCAGACCTTGGGTGTTGAAGGCGACAGCTTGGCAGGTACGAGCCATTTTCAGGCCAAGTTCAGCATAGGCATTTGAGTTGTCGTCAACCTTTAAGAGGTTGATGATGCCCGACCCAGTTCCCACGGCGAGGAGGCTGGTGTCGGCTGGCGACCAGTCGTAGGTAGTAAGGGGAGGGAAGTCATCATGACGGCTCAGCTTGGAGTAGTCGAACCGCCGTTTGTTGGCATAGCCCGTGGGCTCGTAAAGCTGGACAACTCGATGTTGCAAGTTGATGTGGACAAAGCTGTCGACAGACGACTTTGGCGACCATTTGACCAGACCCGGCTCAGGCCGATCCATATCGCGCGCGAGCCGGTGGCAGCGTTCTCACGACAACACTGGCGGAAGCAGCCGGGTGTATCAGAAGCCTTGGTTCCCAGTCGGCCCGTGGCATTTCTCTTCCGCGTGCGGCCTGTTGCGATAAAGATGGTGATCAGCATTAAGCCAGGACAGTGCAGAAAAGCTGTCGCTGACGCGTGTGATGCGACGCGGCCATCGACTTTGATTTTCTCTCCTCCCGATCCCTCATTGCGCGGCTCGGCAGAGCTTCCAAAGGCATGCAGAAAAGGTCCGACATACGAGACAAAACGGTGGGTTGATGGTTTTGAGTGTCGCACAGCTTCACTCCCACGTCTAACGGCTCTGGGGGGGGATGAAATTGGCGGCCCGGGATTGGCTGGTGAATCTCGACCACGTAACTTACAGCGAGCGGCGGGCAGGGAAGGGGAAACAAGGGAAGGAGCCAGTTTAGCGGATCCCTGTCAGCCAGGTAAGACAGAACGCCCACCCGCCCAAGAAACCGATAAGATTAGCAAAGCCGCTGCTTCGGAATTTTTTACTGTCGTTACACTTTCTTCTCAGGCGTCATGTCTTTGTGCCCCGCTTTCAGTCGTGAAGAAAGTTGAACCCTTATGGATGTACGGTCCACGTTACGAGAACTGTCTCCCAAGTTCAACACGTGCTTGTATTCCATTCGTTGACCTCTCATCGGTTATTTTCACCGATGCGACATGGCCATGAAGCGCGGGCGCACTCACATGGACGAGCAAGAGGGTGGCGATGACGATGCATCCGCGCGAGGAAAACACTTCAACCCCAAGCGACGAAAGCACTTTGTGGGCAGCAGCAGCAGCAAGCACAAGCCCAAAGACGGCACCCTTGAGTTCTCACGGAAGCGCATACGAAACATTGAGCGACTGCTCAGGCGCAAGAATGATCTGCCAGCAGACGTCCAGAATGATTTGCAGCGCGAGCTGGCCAGTCATCAAGCCAATGTGTCCGACAGGTCGTTCCAGAAGAAGCGAAGTGCAATGATAACCAAATACCACATGGTTCGGTTCTTTGGTATGTCCTGGCCACTGCATCCTCATTTCGAGGTCCCAAAGCCATGCTCGAGAATCTGACCGCCCAATGCCATTCCAGAACGAAAAAAAGCTTCTCGCTTGATCAAGCAGCTCAGAACTCAGATGGAACAGAATCCAGGAGCCGATGATACTCAGCATCTCAAGCATCAGCTACACATCGCCGAGGTGGACGAAGCGTACACGATATATCACCCGCACTTAGAGCCTTACATCAGCTTGTACGGCAGTTCAAAGGGCAACGAAGGGCGCGAGGAGGACGGCGAAGGGGACGGTGAGAAGATCAGAGAAGCGCGGTCTTGCCCGGCCGCCAAAGCCTCACTAGCCGCGAAGAAACCACCGCTCTGGCATGTCGTGGAAGAGGCCATGATGGGCCAGGGCATTGAGGCGCTGAAGCGACTGCAGGAACGAAAGCCGGCCGGCGAGGACGCGCCTGGTCCGGGGGCCTCTCACGATGCGGCCAGGAAGTCGGGCAACAGGCTCAAAGGGAGGTCTGAGAAGCAGGCGGACGCCGTCCAGGCCAAACACAGGACCGTCACCCAGGACGGGCACGAGATGGCGGCGCAGCTGAATCGCCGAGAGCGAAGACGGCTCATGCGCGAAACGATGCCCGCAGACGATGCGGATGAGCAAGAGGAAGGGGGTGGCTTTTTTGAAGAATTGTAGATATCAAGGTAAACAGGGAAGGCAGCGCACGAGCGACAGTCGTATGAGGACCAAAACGCGTCAAGCTGTGAGGAGATGGTCGCTCGTGTTTTGCTTTTCCAGGGGGCCCCCATGAGTTGCTTGAATACGGCTCTGTGTTTTGTTCGTGTGAAATTGAATGGGGGACGGCCGTCCTGTCGCAGACGCAAAAGCTCACCGTCAACCAGAGCTCAATCTATACCCACACCACCCTTGCAGACGCAAGATCCCAACAAACACTATTGAAGCACCTCGGCCTGCCATCCCGCTCACGCGCAGCGAATGCTCCCGACCATGGCTCTGAAGTGTCTCGCTCTGTGATTCCGACGCCCCCCGTGCAAGTGCCTACTTAAGCTGCCTCTTCTCGCTTCACCTTCTTCTTGGTCCATCGCTGCCAAACATTCACTTCGTCGCAGCAATACCGCAGCTCGTGGGCAAACGCCACCACCTCGTCCCTCCCTTCATCGCATCCTGGGGGCAGATCTCATCATCATCCGATCAGATCACACAAATCTGGAGCCATGGGAGTCACAGACCCACCACAAGCCACCGTGCCGTGGAACAAGCTCCTGCTCTGGGTCCAGCAGCAGATGGCTCACGAGATGGAAACGGGCACGCCGGCCGCCCTGTCGCGACAACAGCTCGAAGCGCTGTCTCTGTTCGTTTCATTCAACGACGAGCCCGACGTGGGCGATCGAGACTACGTCAGCTTGCTGCTCCGTAAGTGACTGACCGTGCTCCCTCTGCTTCGCCGTCTCATCACGAAATGGTGTCTCTCGTCCTCCGTTTCACACTCTCGTTCGTTTGAAGCTTATCTGGAAGCCCATCGTGCCAGAGAACCTTCAGGCCCGCAGCCTCGACAACGTCGTATTTGAGGATCAGCCTCCCGTTCAGGTGCCCATCCGTGGCCGCTTCCTCACGCGTTGGCAATGCGTTTGCACAATCGGTCAAAACGGCGCGTTTCCTCGTCTTGGGTTTGGCCTCGAAGCGGGACAGCAGGCGCCTGTGTTCCAGTCAAAGAAGGTAGCATTCAACATCCCAGCTGCTCTCCTGCGGAGCAATTTTTCAACAGGGAAGTACCAAAGCTGACTGACGGTTGGCAGCACGCGAAGCAGTACGCGGCAAAGCACGCCGTCGCCTTTTTGTCGCAGCAGCAGCCTCAGGATGCCGGTCCAAAAGCCTACACAAAGCACTCCATCAGTCTACCACCCATCAGTCTGCCACCACTCGCCGAAGCATTGATGGACGTGGACTCGTCTACCGCGAAGTCTCCGCCAGCCATTTTGGCGAATATGCCGCCGATGATGACGACGAGGGAAATTGCTGCCGATGCTGCTCCTGCGGCCGTGACTTCTTCTGGTCTTTCACCGGACAAGGCGTCGTCAGTCCTCCAGCAAGTTTCCCAGTTAACGGAGCGCCTGGGCCTAGGCAGCCCCAGCTATCGTATCGAGCCCGACCCCGTTGGCCACGGCTTTTTCCGCGGATGTCCCGTATTCAAAGTAAGCGGGCTGATTCCGCCAGGAATGGGCGTCGTGGAGGGTGTCCAGGGAGAAGCGCAGACCAGGCAGCTCGTCGCGGAACGCGTACTCGTCTGGGCCGAGGCCGAGCAGCAGAAGCAGCAGGAGTTCGAGACCCTATGGCTGAGATAGGGGGAGCGGCCGGCGTTGCTATGCAGAAAGGCCACATGACAACATAGATGGATGAAAGATATCTTCTCTTCGGCCGGCGTTGCTGTGCAAAAAGGCCAAATGATGACATGGTTGGATGAAGAATGATTTCTTTTTTTTTTTTTGTTTTTTCAAACGTTTGCAACGCGCCTTCTTCTCTCGGTGGCTATCGACCGAGTGATCGATGAAGAGGACAGAGACATCTTCCTTAAGGCACGTTCTCGTTTCTCTCGGCCTTCTTCTTATGATGGTCTTTTCTTTTCTCTCCATCGCCACCATCCTATTACAGGAGTGCCACTCAGTCATGAAGAAATGGGGGACGATTTCACTATAATGACTTTGTCTACCAGGGGCCCAAGGGAGAATATGAATTGTTTTTATTTGAAAAATAATTGATTATTTAATCCCTGGTGTTCTTCCTCTCCAGCTTGTATAAACACCCATGTGAAGATATATAAATATATGGGCATGTGTGTGTATATGAGTGTACGCTCAGCCACCTCTTCATCATCATCCTTTGTCCAATTCTTGCCATTCATCATGCTCGACAAAGAAAATCATCTGCATCTTCGGCTCCCAAAGCCTTTCACATGATTGATTTCAAGGATTTCTCACAAAAGCCGTCCTCTCATTTTCCATGTGCTGTCCCAAAAATGAGAACAGAGCACTCAATGTACCCCAAGCTATGCGTGGTGATGCATGCGCACAAAACAGGTTAAGTAATAATCATTGTATCCGACGCCGCATCGCTAATCCTGGAAATGCCGTGCAAATGGTAGAATAGAAAGAATTACAAGTCGCAAATGAAAAAATGAATGAAAACAACGTCAATCGTTCCTTTGGATGAAACACGTGTCTCGCGCGTCGTCTTTGGTGAGGACGTGAAGTATCATGTGAATCAATTGGAGAAACAGTCGACATCGGGCGTCATTCGGCGTATTATTCAGGTCCCATTTTTCTTCACCGCATACAGGGCTACTAGTGAAGGGCACATTTAATGCGGAGAAGCTCGACAAGATTGAAGAAACCAGGGGGGGGGGAGGTACGAGAGTAAAAAAAAATTACGCCCAAAATGCTGCGCAGATAATTCCTTCTGGTGATCAGTCAGAGGAAAGTGTGAAAAGCCAAAAGACTTTTCAGTTGAAAAGGCCCATGGGTGGGCAATACACAAGGAAGAATCCCGGCCCAAGACGGGCTGCCTTCCATTATGCATTTGCCCTCTTCATGTTGAAAATGGGCGGGACTGGCATTGCGAACGGGAGAACCATCTGCCTCTGCTCTGTGGCGCGCGACAAATGGTGACAAGCGCGCAGAGTCCAGTGCCGTCGCCTGGATGACGAGAACAACCCCGTTGCATCCTCTTCATATGAGCTCATCGATGGAGCGGACGATTGGTGCCTCTCCTCGTGTCGGTGGACTTCTGGGATCTGCGGCTTGAGGTGGTCGCCCAAAGCCCATCATACGTCCAAGAAAGGAAAGCGGATCGGATGGGAAGGACTGCTCGCGAGGCGAGAATAGGCCTTCCGTTGGCGTTTGGTTCGAGTGCGCGAATCGCATGCCTGCAACCTCGCTGACATTGTGCAGAGGGCTGGTGATCATTGTCTCTGCGCGTGGAGACATCAGAGCCGGGTTGTCGAAATATGGAGCGCTGACCGTGACACTGTGCTTCGTGGGCCCATCACAGGCCTGCAGCTCAGACGATGGTTTGTTTGGCACAGTCCGCAGAGGAAAAGTCGAGAAAGCGGCCGGCATATCGAATAGGTGTAAGCCTGGGCTTGACTTCGCCGGACTCGGCCCGGGAGATCCTCCGTCTTGCCGTCCGGAGGGACTGCTTTCGTGGTGTTGACTGACATGCTCTTGCGACACAGGCTCAGGCACAACCGCCGGCGAGGGCACACTTGGCAACAAGGGCGAGCCCCCATCGGGAGAGTCCGGGAGGGTTGTCTGGCAAAGCCGCGATCGTGCAGGGGCCGCTGAGTTGACAGGATTGTCAGTCGCCTCATCCATGTGCTCTTTCCATGAATAGCTCAACGGAGCAGACGCGGGGCCAGGCGATATTGAATGTGGTCCCCCCGTCGGGTGATTGCTCGAGTCAGAGCCTCTTTGACTTGTCGCTTGTAATAAACCATCCTCTTGGGCAGGTAAAGGAGCCGTGAGGGGTTCTTTTGGCGCCGACTCAGTTGCATGCACCGACAGGAGCAGTCGGTGCTTACTAGGGCTGCGACCTGTTCGTGGCCTATAGCCCGAGGATGGCGACATTCGCTTCCTGGACAGATGCTTGTAGAAGTCTTGCAGCGAATACATGAGCTTCATGTTCGGGCTGATCCACCGGCTCTTGGATTGAGCTGCGTAGTATGCGTCGTTCACGCTGAGCTCCGGAGACTGATACAGACCATACGCAATGATCAGACTCGCTGATCGACTTGCACCCTGTTGGCAGTGAACGAGGACCTTCTTGCCCGCCTTGGTCCGGTTCTCAATGATCTCGCACAAGCGCGGCAGGTCGGGGGCGATGTCGGTGTTGTGATCCCAAGGAACGTGGATGTACTCTGGGACTGGCAGCAAGTGTGCTCTGGGTGTCGTCGGAGTGTCAGGCGGCCCATTTTCCGTTGACGGGAATTCGAATGCCGTGGCAAAACTAATTGTGCTTACGGCAGTATCAGGAACGGGGCTATCGTCGGCTGCCGTCGGCGAGTTGGGTGGCAGACGCTGACGTGCCTCGAAGGGGTTCTGGACTTCACGAGCGACATTGATGACCACATCAAAACGGGACGCCTCCTCCGCCGTCGGTTCGAGATAGAGATACACATTATCCTCGTAGATGGCGATTGGACCGTCGGGATAGCCCGGTGATTTCTGATCCTCGTTGTTGACATTCTCGTCAAACGGCTCGGGTTCGCTGCGATTGGCCATTTGCGTTCTGATGGGAGGGGCTTCCTCTGCTATAGGCTCACTGACATGCAAACTCGACTTGGACTTCATGGGTCTGAGGACTTCTGACAAGCCAGACTCGTTTCGCTCCAAGACCTTGGGAAATGTCATTCCTCCGGGCGGTCCAAAAGTAGACGACTTGATGGCGGCAAACATGTGGGGCGATGAGCTCGAATGCTTGAGGGCTCGCCGTTGCAGGATTGGTGGCAAGGCTGGAGACGCCGGCGCCTCTAGCGATGTCTTCTTGATGAGGTCGGAAGTATTCGTCTTCAGGCTCAGCTGGCTGGGCTTTCTCTTCATGGCAGAGATGGCTGGCTTAATGAATGAGGGCGATGAAGGTTCCGACGCCAGGAAGCCGCACGTCGCCGTTGTTGTCAGAGGTGGCTGGATGGATAGACCTTTGGTATTCCTGGGTCTACGAGGGTACGGGGAGGTCATGGGGCGCTCAAAGTGTTGTATCTCGGGGATGCTGGGCATGCTGCCTCTCACGGCTGTCGGCGGCCGGCTGTCAAACGTGGTAGACGGATAATTGTTCAGGGGTATCAAATCGACTGGCGAGTCGGGTGACGACGAGGGCGAGGGGTCCGAAAGGGAGGACGAATCTGTAGTGGACAGTGTGGTGGTCGGAGACGACTCACTCGACTCTGACAGGTGCGCCGATGGGCTGTCATGATGGCCGTGCGATTGATCCGAATGTATGACAGTCGGCCGCGCAAAGCCAGGCGACGGACAAGAGTCGGCGAGTGACGGTGCTTTGGCGTCCATTGCAACCAATTTCGGATCCAGAAGGGTCACGATGTCTCGTTCAGCCGCCGTCTCAGCATCCAGATCAAACACTGTCATGAAGGACGGTATTTGATCTTCGAATATGCGGCGGGCTGCGGCTGACGGCATCGTCTCAATCATCCGGGGAGTATCGCCTGCCGTCGAGGCGTGCTGTAGAGGCCCCCCGAGGCCGATGGGAGTGCGTAGTTGGTTCTCCTGCTCGGACAAGGAGACCAGCTATTCCAGAACGTGTCTGGATGACGGACGCCAGTATCAACCAGGACGACGTGCGAGTCCGCAAAGACGCGGGCAAGGTTAATGAAGGTAGGCGACCAGAGAAAGTGAGTGAGAGCCTGTCGAGGAACAAGGAGCGGATTCGCGAACGACCCGGATCGAATTGTCGATGGACAGCACTGCTGAATCCAAATATCGACGTCGTTTGCGAGACCAGTCTAGCTGGTGCGAGAGCGGTCGTAAATTTCCTCCAACAAGCAGGTGCGTTGGGGTCGGGGCTCGAGTCGCTGCGACGGCCGCCAAAAGACGAGGAAAGCAACAAGACGAAGGCAAGTGACGTGACGATCAGGAACCACGGGCGAGACAGAAGGAAGCGTGTCCTCGGCGTCGTCGCTGTCGCCGGCGTCGAGCAAAGCAGGCGGGAAGGGAGAGGGAAGAAGGAATGAGAGCCAGACCAAAAAGTGAGACAATGAGGCCAGCGCTTAGATGAGGACCATGCGGGAGGCTAGCGGCTGGGCATGAGGGAACGGGGGAGGCCAGAATCTGCAGGCGACGATTTGTTCACGACCGAATCATGTTGCTCGCTGGTTTTACCTGTCGTGGCAGCAATGCAGAAACAACGGCTCTCGGTCTTTGCTGTTGATCGTTGATGCCGTTGTGCCTTGTTGCTGCTGGTAAAAACAAAAGGAAGCAAGGTGGGAGACGCTTGGGAGATGGGAGATGGCACAGGAAGGGGCAGGCAGTAAGTATAACACGGCCTGTGGACAGTGGTGGCAGATCAGCGAGTTGGCAGCAGCCACGGCCAAAGCACCGCTCCAGGGCCCGACCGACGCTGGAACCGGGGAGGGGGGG
>JARJUA010000046.1:0-87037 GCA_030787035.1 Aschersonia sp. MBC 877 | reverse complement strand
CCCCCCCCCCATCCTCGCACCTCAAATCGCCAAAGTTGATCTTCTCCACCACACCCGTCGATGGGAAGGGTAAGGTTGAACTAATACTTATTAAGGTCCATGCCAGCATCGATACCCTTTTTCCCGATGAAAATAAGGGTCCTCTCTCGGCCGCCGCGCACGCAGTCTGATAGCTCATCGAATCGATCGACCTCGTTCCGTGCCACTTGATGGTGACTGTGTCGGTCATACCGCATCGACTTCTTCTCCCCTTCTTTCGCTTGATGCAGGCCCTGTCTCCGCCCGCCATCTTTGCTGGCTTTGGCCCACGATGACGAGCGCGGGTGCCATCGTCCCCGCGCATCTCGGCTTTCTGGCCATCTTCAACCCGTCTCTTGGCAAAACCGAGGATACTGTCGACCATCAAATCGTCTACTATACCTCTGACACCACGCCGCACGTGGCGAGCAACAGACGCGCGCGGGCACATCCCACCCAGGCCATTTCTCCAGAGGAACGGAATGAGGCCCTGCGTCAGATTGGACTGGCCCATGCCATGATCAACTTCAGCATGGATTTCGCCAACGGCGCATCCCTGGAAACCGTCGACACGGAAAAGACTCGCGTCGTGTCGTACCAGGTAGAGCCGGGATGGTGGATTCTGGCGGTGAGTCGATTCCTTCCCACGCATCATCATCAACATCATCATCGTCGTCGTCGATGTCTATGGATGCGAAAGGCCTGATGGGAGCAGAGCATCAACTTCACCAGAGTACCGCTCCCGCCGCGCTTGCCCGTCAAGTCGGCCGATGAGCAGCAACAGCAGCAGCAGCAGCAGCAGCAGCAGCAGGACAACTACGAGTACTCGAGCAAGGAGATTAAGCCTGCTTCGTTGCTGATTCGCGATCTGCTGCGAGCGCACAGCATCTTTCTCATGCATCACGATACGTCGCTCAGCGCCATGTATCTCCGCTCCAGGCGCCACAAGATCATCGCCTCCCTCGCGCGCTACTGGGACCTGTTTCTGTCTACCTGGAACATCATGCTGCATGGCAACCCCGCGCGCAGCATCTATGGCGGCATCAACATCGCCGCCTCGGGAGAGCTGGGCATCGGCGTCGGCGAGGAGGACCGAGGCAGCGGCGAGCGCGAGGTTTTGGAAGGTCTGGTCAGGCGCACCGAGGGCCTGCTGGACCTTGTCGTCTCCAAATTCGGCTCTGGACAGGACGCAAAGGACGCGCGTCGCCGGCGCAGGGACGATCCGGGCCCGCCCTGGCTGGGATCGGGACAGGAGCCCGCCGCCGGGGATGGCGCCATCTTCTTGGGAGTCGGCAAGCTGAGCAGGAAGTCAGTCAAGGCCGTGACGGACTGGATGGAGGACCTGTACCAGTGGGGAGACCATACGTACGGCGTCATTGATAGCCCGCTATCGTTGCGAAAGGCACGGTCGCGGTGGCCCAACCCATTCGTGGACGAGACTGCGGCGCAAGCACAAGAGCCGTCATCAGTCTCCAACGCAGAGCATCATAGAGAAGAACAGGATCCAAAACCCTCGGAAACAGATGCAGCCGAGAAGCAGGACAAACAGGACATGAAGGACACACAGGACACGAAGGACACACAGGACACGAAGGACACGCAGGACACGAAGGACACATGGGTTTCGAAGGACCCGAAGGACACGAAGGACACGAACGATACGCAGAACGCGCAGCAGCAGCAGCAGCAGCAGCAGCAGCAGCAGTCAGGGGCTCCCAAGACGGAGCATCACCAGGCTGCACCCACGCCCACCGCAGCAGCAACAGTCGAAGATGGTAAGCTCGAAAGAGTGCTCAGCTACATGAAGCTCGGGTACGGCTCCTACTGGACCATGCCCGGCACCGGCGGCTCATCCAGCGCCAAACCAAACAACGACGCGCAATTGTCAGTCCAGACGGCGGCGCCCTCAAGACCGAGCTACCCGCAACGGACTTCATCCAATAATCAAAATCACGCGCACTTCATCATCGGCCTCAAGGGCCCCATCGAAGAGGACAACAACGGCGACGACGACGCCGGCTCGGACTCGGACAGCTCGTTGCCCCCATACTCCAGCACGCGCACCGTCCTGCGCACCATCAACGTCGAGCTCGAGAACCCCTCGCCCAACGACGTCGCGGTCCGCAACCTCGGCGACCCGCGCAGCTTGCTCACGCAGTCCCAAGTCTTCGGGACCTTTAACCCCGGCTACGAGTCGCACAACCTCAACAAGGCCGCCAAGCTCCGCGTCGTCGTCTACGCCTACCGCCCCTTCATCTTCACCTTTGTCTTCCGCCTGCGCACCGACTCCCTCGCCTGGGACGTGCTCTACCACTCCCTGCACCACCAGCTGAATCCCCTCAAGAAACCGCTCCTCAACGCCATCAACTACCGCCCGCGGCCCGCCGAATCCCCCTCCATCTACAACCTCGTGTGGGATCCGACCGACCTCACCGTCCACTCCACCATTCCCAACATCCCCGGGTCGTCGGCGTCGCTGACCCAGGCCTGGTCGCGTCCCGACGCCATCAGCACCCATCTGCACCTCCTCAACGTGCACGCCTCCACACGCCGCAACCTGCTCGACGTCGAACGCACCCACAAGACCGCCCGCGGCTGGTGGATCGTCTTCAACCGCCTCCTGGACGCGTCACCGCCGTCGTCGCCCGAAGATCACCCTTCTCCGCCCGCCACCGACACCTTCACCGTCAGCAAAGAGATCTTCCTCGTCAGACAAGCCAGCGACCACGTCGGCCGCGTCCTCACCGCCGCGGCAGAGGACACCACCCCCGAGTCCGCCAGCAGGTTGGTGCAGGGCATTGGCGTCGATACGAGACAATACGTGGAGGAGCTGCTGAGTCTTTTGTGATGCCGCCTTGGACGGTTCCCTTGCATTAGCTTGTCAAGATATTTACCCGTTTGTTTTTTTGCGTCGATTACCTCTTGTGTTTGCACCGTCGTACGCGTCTAGTTGTGATTAGGTGGACTGCAGGACCCAAGACTATGGACGGGTTTATGATTGACTGGGATTTATCATCCGAAAGTGGCAGATGGACAGACTGATTTGCAAGGAGGACAAGCTGGCATGTTGTGCAGTGCTTCTAATGACAGATATGATCAGTGGTCTAGTTGTTTTCTACATACGCTCCTTATACAGCTTGATTAATGGAGATTGACGATTAATAGTTCGTTGCCTCATTTGCATTTTTGGGTAAGGCTAAGCTGATTTTCAAGGGCGATAACTTGAGACGTTGTGCGATGTTATCATTGATGGACATGAGTAGTGGTTCGGTTGATTTCCATATGCGCTCCTTATACAATTATCCAATGGACCATGATGATCAAGTACTCGTTTGAGTTTGTGAGTAACGCTGAACTAATTTTGAAGTGGGACAATTCAGGACGTTATGCAATATTGTCAATAACAGAGACATGAGCAGTGGTCTGGTTTGTTTCCACCCACGCCTTATACAAGCGAACACCACTGAATAGTGACGATCGATATCACGTTACATTCGAGTCTGTGGCTATCGCTGAGCGAATCCTGTCATTCTAGATCAAAATAGCAGACCGGACGGTGAACACGGCCCCCCGCAGGCCCCATGGGCTCAGCGGGATGATGTATGAATATATACATGGAGAATGAAAAGAGAAGAGTCCCCGAAAACAGAAGATCAAAATCTTTCTTTAGCATCTGCTCATGTTCACTGGGTGAAGCCAGCAACGGTATTTAATCTCTGCGCCAAGAACAAGGGCTCGAGATTGTCGAATTTTGAACCAGGTACTGCCTGTCTGTTCCCAATGAATAAAGACTAGCAGTCTGCAAAAGCGGACCACCCACAAATCATAAGGTCATGACGCAAAGCGAAATATCAGTTTGGTAACGCACGCCGCGAGCCAGTTCCGCAAGAATCTGCGCCGTGCACAGCACAGGCCGCAAACGCCGCCTCGAACTGGCATGTGCCGCCGGTTTACATTGGACTCCACGTGATGCCAACTTTTCCTAACTCTTTTGCCCTTTCAGGCCCCCCGACGAGGGAATTGAAGACAAAGGGGGTGGCATCGATATCGTTCAGCGCGCAGCCCGGACACTTGTCCACAACAGTGGCCTCCAGGCTCTTGCCCTCAAAGTGAATCATGACCTTTGAGTTGCACAACGGATGTTTGTTTGGGTTCGCGACAACGCCTTTGCTTTTAAAGTAGTCCACAGACAGAGCTACTACACATTCTTTATCGTTGACCGGCTTTCCACAGGAACCAAGATCGTCGTTCCCGTTGTAATACGTCATGCGTCCCTCGACGGTGGGACCAGAAGAGTTGGGTGCAGCGGAGGTGTCGGGATTCTTAACTTCGGTGGGAGCACCAGGGCCAGCTCCGGAAGGAGGAAGGTTTTGAGCAGGTGGATTCTGAGCAGGAGGGTTTTGAGCAGGAGGGTTTTGAGCAGGAGGATTTTGAGCAGGAGGATTTTGAGCAGGAGGATTTTGAGCAGGAGGATTTTGAGCAGGTGGATTTTGAGCAGGTGGGTTTTGAGCAGGTGGGTTTTGAGCAGGTGGGTTTTGAGCAGGTGTGTTCTGAATCGGTGTGTTTTGGACGGCTGTGCTCTGTTTGGGTGTGATAAGGGTGGAAGCAGGCTTCTCAATAAGGCCAGGATGAGCTTGCGCCGCGGGTACCTCGGTCGGCAGAATTGTGTTCTCTAAAGAAGATGCCTTCGAGGCGGCACCCTGAGATGGGGCTGAAATGACCTGCTCAGGCTGCTTGGTCGAAAACGTGGGCAAATGTACCGGTTCGCCAGGTATGACGGGGATGGGGGCATAGCCTGGGATGTGGACGTCGACCACCTTCGTGTGTTTGATGACCTTGGTAGCTTGCTCGACGGCGTTTGGCGCAGCGCACGCGTTGTGAATGTGTCTGTGCTGGAGTCTATGACGAGGCTGAGCAGCGGCCGCAGCAACGAGAGCGGCGCAAGCGACAACGGAGTACTTCATGGTGTCGAGTGTAGCGACAGATTGAACTGTAAATGGTGGTTTTGAAAGTTTTGCACGGGCCTGTGAAGACAGGAAAGGAACTGAATACGGTCGTTATGTTTTCGAATATTTGACTTTCTTGAAGAGAAGGAAGGACAAGTGGTGGGATTGGTTTTGAATTCCGCCTTATTTGATAGCCTGGGAACGGCGGTGTGGTTTTTTCTTGTCAAAGCGTCGTGGTTGTCTGAAGGAGAGTGGTGCGAGAGTCCAGCTCGTGATGAGACCAAAAGGGTCGTTTGGAAAGGAAGGTGAAGAGTTGCAAAGCAGAGGTGAAGTAAGAGAGCGAGAGGGTGAAAGCAGCAAAAGCAAAAAAGACTGGTCGGCCCAAGCTGAAATAAGAAGAAAACAGGAAGGAAAAGGAAGGGGGGAAAAGTGATCGGTTCCCGCTATGAACACAACGCCTTCGGAACAGGAAGGCATTTGCAGCGACAGGGGTGGCATGGTCTCTGGGTACCTATTGAGGGTCAAATGAACAAGGGGCCCTGCACTGGCAGCACCGTGAGCCATTCATTGATTTGATTGCCTCAATCAAAGGTTGGCCATGCCCGCCACCCCCGTCGTGGCCCTCCGCCACCCGCGGCACGATTCAGCCTGTTTCCCAAAGCAAAACGAAACATCACATCTGAACGAAATGGGGTTCACGGACGTGGGAGCCACAACGCCGCCCACATGCACCCGCTCACCGCTCACGCGAGGCCACACGGGTGGGTGCTGGCGGCCGCCCTCCTGCGCGCTGTGATTGGTTGCTCATGGTGCCCCACGGTGTTGGCGTTGGCGCTGGCGCCGCGCCCGTTCAGGTACCCGTCCGATGGTGCGTTACAGGTGCCTGGCCACGGTTGGGTCAGGGGCGGACCTTCCACTCGAGGTTGTGTGGACCGGGAAAACAGAAAACAGAAAACACGCACGTCGGCCAGCTCCTGCCCCTCGCTACCTCCTGTCGGGCTCATGACTCGTGCCCTTAATTCTTACTTTACATAATGATAATATTCCGATGCTTCCTCTTTCCGCTTGCGACTGCCATCGTCCGCTCCGCTCCGCATCACTTCCAGCAGGATGCCTCGCCTCAGGACGCGCAAATCTCTGACATTTTCAAGCCCTTATGCATGCACTTCAGTGACGCCAGCATCCTTCCCGCGCCTTCCATGTGCATCGATTGGCTCAGCGAGGCGCTCGGCAACGCACCCTTCCCACTAAATGAGGGGACATTGAGAATCATGCATTCTCGGCGGATGCATCGGACGCGCCATCGCCGTTCGGCATGCACATCGGTCCGTCTCTCCAATATCTTTGTCCCTCGCAGTTGCACAGTAGATTGGCGGGCGAAGCCATGTAAACAATGGGAACAGATGCTGTGTTCTGTGTCGAGTCTCCGACAGTGTTGCTTTAAGATGTCCGCCTGTTGGCACGAGGCACGAAGCGGCGCTTGTGCTGGTCGGATTGGCGAAACAAGACTGAGCGGGATGAAGGCCACGAATGAACTGAACAGGGCCGTCTCCAATACTTCGTAGTCTTCTGCGCTTTTGAACTGCTCCTCTCGAGAGGAATAAGTGGCTAGGCTGTTATGAAGCACAGCTGTACGACGGAGTACTCCGTAACTGCTCGGCCTTTGACTGCGACTCTGCTCCACCCTGGCGCGCATTTTTTTGTGTACATCTTTCATCGCCTGATCATCGCTGCTGTATCCCCATGATTTATTACTTTCATCTTGCCCAGTAGCGCGAAGCGCTTCATGCTCCTTCGCTTACATGTGCGAAGCGACACGAGCTGATATGACACCCGTGCAGGCTTGCGCGCCTGCATCGCTGCATGGAGAATAGGTCACCGCAGTTGAACGAGAACGGCGTTGTTGCAGACCGTGTCTCTCCCTCCCAAAGAGCTCGGACCGGAGCGGCATCGTCACAGGCTCGACAGACCAACAGCACGTGAACTTCTCGCAGTGATTACCTCGAAGCGGCAGGGTATTGTTGTGATGGTGACTCGCGACTTTGACCTTCCTTGCTCTCTACTGAATGACCTGCTCCAGCCAGTATAGTTGACGCACTTTTCTCCTTGGCAATCACCGACTCCTGGCCCTTGATGCGGCTCCGGAGAGCATAGAGGAATAGACTTTGCCGCTGAAAGACAGGTCGATCGGCGTCATAAAGTTCCTCAACCTCGAAACTCTTTTTGACCATTTTGACAAACTGCATATCAGCCCTTCTGCGCTTCTTGAAACAGAAGTATATGGTAGCACCGCCGTTCAATGCCAACAAGTCCTTGAGTGTCTGCATGAGGAGGGGAAATGCCGGTTCAAAGTAGACACACTCTGCCGCAAGAATCACGTCAGGCTTTTGCATCACCACTTCCTCTGGAAGCGGCTCGCCCCTGTGGTGCGACGAGCAGAATCATCATGTTAGCAGGAAACAGCGTAGCCGCGCCAATCTCACCGCTAGGGTTGGCTTTGGCTGACTGGCGAAGAGATCCTAAGCACAGGAAACAATCGTAGCGTACCAGTTTAGGATCAGGGCCTCGGCGCGTTCCTCCATTTTGTTCAGGCGAATGTTCGTCTCCATGAGAGCTAGCATCTGCTCTTGATCGGTGACAAACAGTCTGCAGTCGCCTCCGCATCCCATTGCCACGGCCAATCCCACAAGGCCTCCGCCAGCTCCCAGCTCAAGTCTATGGACTTGTCAGCGGCATCGCTCTTCAAGGCCAATTTCTGAAATTGTCCGCGCGCGAAGTGAAATTGGGAGAGCAATAGAGTTCACGATCCGATGCTTTCGCGCGGTGGGAAATTTCAGGTCATGTGGCGGCAGTGATACTTACATCTTGGCATTTCGCATTTTCTCTCTGTGGTACCGCAGCATGTGTTTTCCCAGTACCAAGCCGGCCGGCCACGTTTGTCCACCACAGCCTGTTCTGACATCCTCATGATACTGCAGCGGCTGACTGAGCTGGCCATCAAAGTCAATGCGGGCGTTTCCAGCCTCCTTGAGTGTAGGCAAAGGCGCGAGCTCTTCGCTTATCAGCACCGGGTCGAGCAGCGGTGAAGGCTCTCGACTCATGTCGCTTGAAGACACCATCGAACCGCGCTTGGTGAGAAAAAGGCGCGTCGCTGAAGCTTGGTCTTAGCTACACTTCCACCGGCTGTTGGAAGCTCCGAGGATGGTTCTGGAAGAGCGATCATGAGAAGGCTGGTTGGAAAAGGAAGCAGTCACGGAGACTGGCTGAGCAGCCGAGAGGCAGAACCCACAACCAACTGACTGAGCGGTCTGGGCCCTTTCACTACTACGGACTTGGAGTACGTGCTTTTCACGCTTGCTCAAAAACGACTCCAAGATAGTGTCATTTTCGGTGGACGAAGTCATCGCAGGCGGCGGCATGGTCGACGCCCGAAGAGACAACCATTTTACTCATTCTATTGTTGGGACGCACCATTGGCCATTATGTTGGTCAGAGCAGTCTGTCTGGCTCAGAGATCATCAGCGCTTTGGGGCGCTCCACTGTTCCTTATCGCCCTCCCCCCACATGCTATCCAAAAGCCGCGCGATATTACTCCGTACTCCGTTTCGTTTTTCCGAGGTGAAAAACCCTTCCCGTCATGCATTTCGACGCATCGCCGCTTGCCGGGCCCCTGAATGGATCCGCTGGGTACTGGGCAGCGAACTCGGCCTTTCATGCACTATTAGCTTCGAGCCATTTGATTCGCTCTTCCATTCAAGGACCGCGCGTTGCACTGACGCGATAGCTGTGGTCCACGCGTCCGAAGAAACTTCCCAGAAGCATCTCAGACCCCGCACATGCCTCTGGCGCTTCTTTATTGAAGATTGAATTCTGGCAGCAAGTCGATAGCTCGTCGAGACAATCTTTGCGACATTGCCAAATCCATGCCTCCGGCACGGACAGGGATAGTGTTGTCTTTAACGCACGCTCTTTCTCCTCATCCCTTGCCGAATCTGTCACGAATCAGCGGTGTGCAGTGCCGCAGACGACGACCGCTCGCGGCAGCGCGAAGCAACCCCCTGCTGGGTTGACTGTCCCTGCATCAAGATAGGAGAAGACACAATTGATCCTCTCTGCTTGCTTTTGCTCATGTGTGCTTTCGTGATCAGGTCCGAGTCCATCGACGCGCAGGTCGCTACTTCCCGACTGAGAAGGTTGGGGTCGCAGGTCTCACTCCTCGGGCTCTCAATGGTCCGCGTCTTTGGAATGCCGCGTTCCCCTTACGCCCAGCCTCCGCCTCCCACCCGCTCGCCTCGTCGCGTAGTGATTTGTCCTGCACCTATTCTTCCAAAACTCCCCTTCCGAGACATGCGCCTCTTGACGCAATGGACGTGCGTGCATTCTCCCTCTACGGCAGCCGGGCTGGACACAATGCAGAAACCCCGCGATTGGATTGTGTGAGGAATGTAGGGGGCAGTATCACCATCACTCAGGAGTCTTGGGCATGGCTGTCCCAAGAGCTTGGAAGCGTTTGCTCAATGTCTCCTTGGACATCGTCTCCGTGGTCCTTTTCCTTTCCCTTGCATGTCGCTTTCTCTTCATCTTCTCTTCGTCTTGCAAAAGTTGTTCCTGGTCGTGTTGCCATATCGCGCAGATGGCTTGTTGATACGGAATCATCTCTCGACATCGCGAAACGGCCCCTCGTCCGGTGCGCTTCGGTTTTGTTGCCATGCTCCCACTGCTGGCGGCTGTGGCACTGTTGCCTCTCGGCCAGCTTGCCAGCTGCCAGCCTACCGTTTCGTTCCCTTTCAACGCGCAATTGCCACTTGCTGCTAGAATAGACCAATTCTTTTCGTATTCCTTTTCGCCCTACACCTTTCAGTCTGATTCAGCAATCACTTACTCTTTGGGTGAGCATCCAAGCTGGGTCTCCATCGACAGCGTTTCGCGGCGTTTGTATGGAACTCCAAAAGATGGGGATGTGCCACCAGGACCGGTCGTTGGCCAGACCGTTGATATCATAGCGACCGATGCCAAGGGCTCTACTTCCATGAAGGCGACTCTCGTCGTCTCTAGACAGGTTGCTCCACAGGTCCATATTCCTCTCGAAAAGCAGATTGACAATTTTGGCAATTTCTCGGCCCCCTCGTCCATCTTGTCATACCCATCAACCAACTTCAAGTTCTCCTTTGACCAAGATACCTTCGGAAAACCAGGGCTCAACTACTACGCCACGTCCGGTGACAGCAGTCCTTTGCCAGCTTGGGTCAAGTTTGACGGCCCGTCATTGACCTTGAGCGGTCAGACGCCTCCAATCGAGTCTCTCGTCCAGCCACCGAGCTCCTTCGATTTCAGTCTCGTCGCATCCGACATTATCGGCTTCTCTGCATCGTCATTGAAATTCTCCATCGTGGTAGGCAGCCATAAGCTCACCACAGATCATCCCATCGTGACATTGAGCGCCACTCGCGGCTCTCAAGTCGACTATGATGGCTTGCAAAACGGTATCAGGCTCGACGGAAAGCAAGTTTCGGCAGGAGACTTGACCGTATCGGCCAAAGACTTGCCCACTTGGCTCTCCTTCGATAGTAAGACGTGGAAACTTCAGGGAATGCCCAAGGATGGTGATCGTGCCGCCAATTTCACCATTACTTTCAAAGACAATTTTTCAGACAACTTGGACGTACTCGTCGTACTCAACGTGGCTACTGGTCTCTTTGTGTCGACAATAGAGGATCTCAGAATTAGACCCGGAAGTGATTTGGACCTTGATCTGGCCAAATACTTTAAAACTCCCGGCGACATCAATGTCAAAGTCACTACCGACCCAAACCAGGACTGGCTAAAGACCAATGGATTGAAGCTATCGGGGCACGTACCGAGATCTGCAAAGGGCACCTTCAGCCTGCATATCGATGCGTCTTCCAAGTCATCCAGTCTACAAGAGAAAGAGACCATTGATGTCAAGTTCCTCTCCATAGACGGTGCGACGCCTTCTGCAACCGCGACCTCCACGACTAGGACGCCTGCAACGATGACGAGCAGCGCAACGGCAACGGCAACTGAGACGGACGACAGCTCCTCTGAGGGGGCACAGTCGCAAATGGGTCGACTTACCACTGGCGAAATCCTGTTGGCGACAATCATTCCCGTCATATTCGTGGCTGTTCTCTTGATGATCTTGGTGTGCTATTTTCGTCGGCGGCGCACTACAAAGGGCTACTTGGGCAGCAAGTATCGCAGCAAGATCTCCAATCCTGTCTTCGGCACGTTGCGAGTCAATGGATCCGACCCGTCGATGCAAGATGAAGGGAGCATGCATGGCGCCTTCACGCGGACGGAGACAATGGTGTTCAAACCTGATAAAGCAGCTTTCGCCGACGAAAACTCTCCCACGTCTACTCGCCGACGGAGTTCAGAAACTTTGGGGGGCCTCTCGGGGTCAGAGATGCCGCAAAGTATCATGGTCGACGCGGCTAGAACAACAACTATTCGCAGCGTCAGTAATGTCTCAAGCGAGGATGGTCGACATTCATGGGTCACGATTGATGGAGGCAACGGTGGACGAGCTCCGAGCGACAGGTCATCGCGAAGCCAGAGATCTGAAACGACGTACCCCGACTCGACGCGGCAGGTGTTTCCCGGCGCCGACTTTTCTACCCATGGAAGAAGAGGTCCGCCGGCGACGGACATGTCATTACCGACGCTGAACCAGACATCGAATGCGCACCCAACACCTTTCTTCGCTAACAAGCCACATCAGTCTCCGCTTTCATATCATAGCGTGAGTGGAAACTCAGCAATCACGTCAAGCTCAGCCGCCCTTCCGCACATGGACAACGACGTTGACGAGACACCTCCGGCGCCAGCAAACAAATGGGCGGCCGCCTCCACGTCCGGGCCGAACTGGGTCTCATTAGCGGACAGCGAGGCAGGTTTGAGCACCGGAGAACTGCAGAGGCCCAACGCCGCCGCCTTGGCTGGCTCACGAGACCTAGCATCTTCTAGCGGCAAGAGTGCGGCAACAGAAGCATCTTTCGGATCATCCGAAAACTGGAGGATCATCGGTCGACATAGTCCGACCAAGATGGAGCGCTCTTACAAGGACCTCGTGGACGAGGCGCCTTTCCATCCTTCGCGGCCGAGCACAGCTCAAGAGTCCAGCCGAGGTCACGATCAAAACAGCAATTTTGGACTGCCGTCGCCTCTTCGGTGGCGAGTAGACGTTCCGCCACCGCTCGCGACGCGACGACCGGGGCCGCCGACGACTTTCTTGTCTTCAATACGTAATAATGACGAGGGCGATGTACAAATGTCCGGGGGGAGAGGGCACGAGACTGACAGCGGTGGGCTAAGAGATCAGTCAGGAAATCTTTCTGAAGGAAGCTTCAAGGTATTTTTATAGGAGGAGTTTTATGAATGGGTCCTTTTCGAATCTGAAGACACGACGAGCTCACGATTGGTTTTCTGCACCAGCATTGACATATCCTTTTTTTCTTTGGGACCTTACACTGTGGCAATGATTTACGATACCAGCGCTCATGTACACATTGTGAATGATACAATAAAGAACGCAAGTCATGGAGGACCGAGCGAACGTCGTCATTATGCAGGAGGCGTTCCGTGACAGCCATATTTTGATGCCGGGAGCTCAATATGCCACCCGTTTAGCTTGGATGAACGTGAGAGTAGATTGAAGATCCAATAATAGTTCAAAGACACAGCCTGTTGCTGATACAACATACCAGACGTGAGCGGGATTTCATGCCTTTGCCATCTCAGTCTATCGATACAGCGCGGCATTAGTGATGAAGCCATGTCCGACATGTTGGCGCAGTTCACGACTGTGCATGACCTTTTCTTCTCTCATACTGAACAAGTCAAAAATACGTGTGCTATCGATTTTTTTCGCGATTCCCCACACTGTAGCGACGCTGCGAGGCTTAGATAAGCCGATGGACATTACCGGGGAAGGCCCCTGTACCAGATCTCCATGTCCGAATGTATCCGGCGAAACAAAGCAGAGTCGATTCGGTGGTTGCAAGGTACACACCATCATGGAACTGGTCATTTCAAGGCTTCAGGCCATTTGATATCGGCTGCTACACCAATTTCACATTGAAAGACTCCTTAGCCGCAGGCTGATATCCCTCGACTCGACCGCAGACAGCAAGATCGAGCTGCACGGCAGAAATTTCTTTCGACGGGGCACGTCATCTATCTGCGTGGAGCGCTCGTGCATTCATCAGTTGGGGTCGGGTCCCATTTTAATGCCACACTAGGAAACTGGATGAGAGATCTGTCTGTTCGCAGAAGGTGCTGGAGGAGGCACAAGATGAACAGTCGTTTGGTCTCTGACACAGCAACGAACCTCTTGAGATCTCACCGTCCGTCGGCGTTTCTAGCTGTGTTCAGATGATGAGAAAACAGCCCAGCGCATGGTCGCATCGTCAGCCATGACGCCGCGTGACATGAACACGCGTGACTTTTATGGATGGGTAGACGAATGTTATCGCTAGCGGTGACGTTCTGGGCTGCATGGCTGCCTTGTTCCACGACTGTGCTTCATCAGGTACTTTACAGGCGTTGGGCTCGGTAGAGGCACCATGTCCGCAGCTCGAGAAAGACAATATGTGTGACGAGAGGCCATGTTTCTTCAGGGTCGATGACAACATTGCCCAAAACACAACCAGATGCCAATTGTGCGCTTGTGCTACGCCAAAGTGCCTTGAACCCGGGACACTCAAATGAGTTAATGCATACTGAGCAGGACTCATGGATTGATGCGCAATCGAAGCGAGGGAGACGAAATAGGCACAGAAAAGCGCGAGAAGACGAATACCATGGAACGCGGAAGACTGATGATGATGATGAGTAGTACCCCGCTTCCATAATCTGGTGCTGGGGCTCTTGCCCACATGCACCTTTTCGCAGTCACCCGCATGCGCGCCCGTCGCCAGCGTGGCTCGCGAAAAGGGGAGGGGGAGGGGGTTTGCGTTACTGCCCTCCGTCAAGGACTCTCTCCGTGAACAGGTACGCGCCACATGCATCCACTCGCGGCGGAAAGATAATACGATACGTGAGGGCCCAGGCCCAATCTGTTCTTGGTGGGTAGCTGAGCAGTAGGCTTGCCGTCGTGGTTCAGCAAGGCGCACTACGACTCCGTACCACAACCTGCTTAGAATCTTACCTCATCGGCAGCCCACCCAAAACGCCAAACCCCTGCCCCTCGTGTGCCCTCTTACCTCGTCGCCGGAACGCCAATCCTCGTTGTGTTTCTTGTCTACGTTCTGCATCTCCGCGCGACAGAAAACTTTTCCCTACTCCCCCTCCTCTTACTTTTTTTTTGGGTTCCCTCTCCTCCCCTACTTGTCAGCTTCTGGGCATCTTTCGCGAAAGTCCCAGCCCCTGCCCACCTCTTGCTGCCATGGGCCAAACGCTCTCGGAGCCTGTCGTCGAAAAGGTTTGCTCCTCCCTACGTTTTGTTCGCCTCCTCGGATACGATTCTGTCTGCTCGCAGCTTCTCGGCACTGCTGTACTCTCATTCAGGACTGCAAATATACGGCCTTGACATCGGGTAGCCTCTTTCCGAGGGACCCCTCGCGTTCTTCTTGCCAGAGCCCCCACCATAAACCTGCGTTCCCTCATGGTTCTGGCTTTGGAGGGGCCTCTCGCATCGTCATCGCAAGCCCTGAGACACGAGAAGCTCGCCCCTTCCTTCGTCTCCCTGTACCTTTGGCTTTCGCGCATCATTGGCATTTTTCATAGAGACACTTCCCGAACCCCGCTAATTCGGACTTTTCTTGCGACAACAATAGACCTCCGACAAAGGCGAGGATGAAAACCTCATCTACGGCGTGTCTGCCATGCAGGGTTGGCGGATCAGCATGGAAGACGCCCATATCAACATGCTGAACTTCGCCGCTGGCGCAAACCTGGATGACAAGATTCACCCATCCAATATGTCCTTTTTCGGCGTCTTTGACGGTCACGGGGGCGAAAAGGTGGCGTTATTCACGGGCGAAAATATTCACAACATCATTCTCAAACAGGACACCTTCCTGGCTGGCGATTATATACAGGGGCTGAAGGACGGCTTTCTTGCTACCGACCGAGCAATTCTCAACGGTACGAACGAATGAAACGTCTGTCTAATTTTCCTTGTGCTCGTTCAAGCTGATGGAATGATGCCGGCTCCGATAGACCCAAAATACGAGGAAGAGGTCTCTGGCTGTACGGCTTGCGTGGGGCTTATTGCCGGAAAGAAGCTTTATGTCGTACGTCCCCGTTCTTCGCGCTCTGCGGGCCTCCGCCTGCTCAGATGGTGGTCCCTCATTTCTCCTGTGACAAACTCCTAATCAACCTGCAGGCCAACGCAGGTGACTCGCGGGGCGTTTTGGGCGTTAAAGGTCGAGCAAAGCCTATGTCACAGGACCACAAACCACAACTGGAACGTATGTTCTTCCCGCCGAAACTCGCTCATTGTCGGGCCCCTGTCTCCCCTTTTAATGCCCTCAGGAAAAGCTTCCTGGAGTACGTGCTGACTATTGATGGCTCTTTTCCTCAACGATAGAGGAGAAGAATAGGATCGCGGCCGCCGGTGGCTTTGTCGACTTCGGCCGCGTTAACGGCAACTTAGCCTTGTCACGCGCGATTGGCGATTTCGAGTTCAAGAAAAGCGCTGAGTTACCTCCCGAGCAGCAAATTGTCACTGCTTTCCCAGATGTTGAGCAGCATGATCTTACCGAAAACGATGAGTTCCTGGTGTTGGCGTGCGATGGTAAGTATCTCTGCGGTCGCAACGAGGCGCATATTGTTGGTGCAAACGCAGTCTTCTTACTGGCGGTTCCTCTAGGTATCTGGGATTGTCAATCATCACAAGCCGTGGTTGAGTTTGTGCGACGTGGCATCGCTGCAAAGCAAGATCTCGACAAGATCTGCGAAAACATGATGGACAACTGCCTGGCTTCTAACTCGGAAACGGGCGGCGTTGGCTGCGACAACATGACCATGTCCATCATCGGCTTCCTGAACGGCAAGACTAAGGAGGAATGGTACGAAGAGATTGCCACGAGAGTACGCAATGGAGATGGTCCTTGCGCTCCCCCTGAGTATGGTACGACATGTCCCAAATTGGACCGGAGACTCTGCCTTTGCAGAATGGCTCAATGTGCTTCGCGCACGGCAAGATGTTTGAAAGCTGACTTTTGGTCTTTTCTCGCTAGCGGAGTTTCGCGGACCCGGAGTTCATCACAACTACGAGGATAGTGACAGTGGCTATGAACTCGACACAGAGAGGCAGGGCAAGTCATTCGGTGTTGGTGGGTACCGAGGTCGCATCATCTTTCTCGGCGATGGCACAGAGGTTCTCACCGATTCAGATGATACCGATATGTTCGATGACGCCGACGAGGACAAGGATCTTGAAAGTCAAGTGTCCAAGAGCCATTCGACATTGGGCGAAAAAGCCGACGCCACATCGAAGAACGGCGATTCAAAGACCGAACCGACAAAGGATAACGCAGAGCCCGAACCTTCAACAACCGGCGAGAGCGAGGCAGCACCGGCGTCTGCAACGGAGAAGCAGGAGGAAAAAGACTCCAAATCAGATTCGGCCTCAAACGACACGAAGAAGGAATGAACGCTCATTCCGCGACGAAACGGCTCGGTATTACGCGATGTTTTCGGGGAAAGCGCGGGATATGCGCCTCTGACCGAGGATACGTTCGGTTGTCTTCTTTCTCCTTACCTCCACCTCAACCCCTGACCCCGTTCTTCAATCAATCCCAACAACCTCTAGGCTTCCCACAAACCCCCTTTTACCTTTTCTGATTCCCTTTCTTGTTTCGCCTCTACCCTTGTTTTGTTTTCGGCGACAGTTCCAGCGAATCTGTCGAATTCTGTGCTCGCTTGAAGGCGGAAATCGACGCAAGTGATGGTTCGAGTGAGGATATGCATGAGTAGAGGGGGCTTGCATTTTCCAGGACACCCACTGGATGGGCGACTAGACAAGACCCGTTCCCATCCATAATCACTCCGCTGTTTGCATTGTGTGTCTTGAAGTGTGCGTGGCAGCAGCGTTCGAGAGGCCGGATTCAATGTGAAAAGAGACAACTAGTGAAGAGCCAAGGGACATGCATTATGAGAATTCCCCAATGTAGGATCAGATTTTGCCTGCTTGCTGGACCGACTTGGTCCGTAATTTGTCGTTTGTTGTGACACGAGCCTGTCTCGACTTGGAAGTCCGTACCATTGGGCACTTTAAACAAGTAGGGTGGATGCTTCGATTTACGTTGCAGCCATCGAGAAGTAACAGGGCGTGGAAACGACACGACAGGCGACTGTTGGCCGCGGTGGCAACTAAGAGCTCTTCTCCTGCCCAGTTCGATTCATATCATGGGCGGTTCTACGTAGCACGGACATTGACTGGGCAGAGGCAACGAATTTGGTATCACTCGTAGCCGCCACCCCCCGCTTCATTCACGAGGCCAATTGCTAGTTTTGTTTCTTCAATGATCTAAATTGGGGTATCACTCGCGTACGAAGAGCTATGAACAGCGGAGATGGCTAGGCTGAATGGATTTCGCGGCACGAAAGCCGCACAGGGCTGTCCTCGGTATGAGACGGCGAATGCGTACGGCGCACAGGTGGAGGAGTTTCTTCATGCCATGGTGTGCCGTTTACGTCGCGGACCATGTCTTCTGGCACGAATGCTGCGTTCAAATGGACATTGAGATGTGGACGGCGGCCCGTCGTGTCCTGCAGCTTGACGACGTAGCATGGAACTACTGCCGCATCATTGCCAGTCTTGGTGTGGCGTGCTCGAGGGTTGTCCATGGTCCGACACGTGAAGTCCAGTGCGGACGCGAGGCTCTCGGTGGGCTTGTAGCCGTCGCAAACTTGTAGTATGGCCCGTTCTACGCCGGCGACGGCGCGAGATTTCTGACTAAGGGGATTGTGTCTTAGTAGTGCGCCTATATCGTTGGAGAAGATGTGCACGGGCGAATCGTAGAGGATGTTCTTGAAAAGCACCTTGTGGATGGATCGGCGTACGGGAGGGTGCAGTTTGCGCTCGAGAATGGCGTGGAACAGTATGGCACCGAGGGACGCGCGCGCCTTGGTGGCGATGGATAGGGAGATGAGGAGGCTGTACGTGATTGGGGAGAGTTCGGTGCCCTGTTTGTGCAGAAAGGAGAGAAGCCATTGGGTGGTGGACCAGTCCTCGTTTTGAATGCACGATTGGAGAATGACGTGGACCGTGGTCAGTTTGAGTTTCCTGCGAGAGTCGGAATGAAGATGCTCAATGAAGGCTCGAAAAGGCGTAAGACTTGCACTTCGCCGGTCATTAAAGTGGAAGAATTCTTTAATGATGTTGTTGAGTGCCTCAGTGGTCATCCAATCGATTCCGTATCGCGAGTCCTGGTCCGTCATGAATGATTCCAAACTCTTGCCGGCTCCGAAGGCGGCATGCGCGTCGTGACTAGCCATGATCTGTGCAATCCCTCTGCGTGTGTTTACATCCTCGACAAGACCCAGCCGGCGCATGACGGCGATTATTTGCAGCCTCTTGTTGTCGCGTTGCACGAGGTTGAGGAAATGCAGCCACGTTCTACAATTGGGAAGCAGAGACAGTTCCTGCATCTTCTCCAAAAGCTGATGAAAGAAGCCTGCGTCCCGCTTCAGAACGTATCCATTCAACATGATATTGAAGACCTCTGTGTCGATCAGCGAGCCCCATCTCTCTGCGCGCTGTAGAAGCCGGTTGGCCGAAGACCGATGACCCCCTTTCTGGCACATGAAAGCAATGGCCATCTTGAGAAGATACGGTGTGATGAAAACTCGGGCAGAAGGATCTTCAAATGCTCTGAGTACGAGCCGAATCCTGATCCCGTCAGTGTCGATGAGTTTGCCGTTGTCTCGAGGCTGTCTGTAATACTTCATCGCTAGATGCGGGCGAAGGCGACCGCACATCAAAGACGTAACATAGACCTCAAATGATTCCTTCGTCCAGTGACTAGGCTTGGAAACCTGCTCATAGGGTTTGTCAATCCAATAGGTCTCTACTTCCTCGTGCAGCCATATCTTGTCCCTGGAGTCTGTTGGCACGGATGAACCGTCGTTCGGCGCGTCAGCAATTGAGGGCCACAGCCGTTTTTCCATGTATTCGAGCGCGGTCACTTCGCCGAGGTCGAACACTTCGATATCTGCACATGTTCGGACAAGCTCGTCAGCTGCTTTGACGAGAGCTGCGCCTTCGCCACGCAAAATGACAGCCAAAGGACTTTGACTTTCGGTGGATACTTGTAGTTTGGTCGCGAGTCCAGTCGAAGCGTCCAGGAATTCAAGCTTCCCAGAGCATACAGACATATCCCATGTCGAAGGGAAGACGATCTTTACAGCAGCCAAGCTGGACTTTTCCATTCGCCTCAGAGTCATTCGTTTGAGCAGCTCAAACGTCTCGCTCCAGGCAGGTATTCTCTGACCGAATTTCTTCCAGACCGCGTCGATGCCAACTTGAGTGCGCGCGATCCTGGTGGCTTGAAGTCTGCTTGACTTGGTCGCTTTTTCAGAAGGATAGTCGCGAATATCCGGGACGTAGGGCGAGGATTCCTCTTTCTCTTGGACGGCATTGCGAATCACGTCGAATGGCTGTCGGAAAGCCTTCCGGAAGACCTCGTTCCTCGCATGCTTCGACCGCACAATCTGGGCTCGCCCCTCCGACACGGTCGCCAACTTCGCTTGTCCATTTTCCGGAACCAAAGCCACCATGCTCGAGGAGCAGCTCCTGTCACCTCGCTGCTCTTCATGACGGTCATTGAACACATGACGATCCCGTGTCTGCAGCCTGTAAGACGGACCGCTGAATCGAGGGATCGAATTCCGTAGCGTAACAATGCGCTGGGACCGAGTCCGCCATAAAGACTTGATCCCTAGGGACATTTGTCATGGAGCGTGGCGCATCCTGACGAGCTTGCTCTTGCAAAAGAAAGCCAAATTACTGCGAAAGAAAGAGACACCCCCTTACGGTCCAAAGTCACGTGTTCGCGGCACTCTGGGGCCACGTCTATTGGTAGGTGGAGACCAACACATTATGACTTTGGAGTTGTTATTCTCGATTCTGAATTTGGATTTTGAAAGAAGCAATAAGAAGTATCATTGGTAAAGTCTCATCCGACACTACGCTCTCCGAGTGCCTTTAATTAGCCTGGTCCGCACCCGGCTCAGATAGCGCCCCGTAATACAATAGAGGATTTGTGTGGCTAGCAAGTCTTCATGCACCAGAGTCACAGCGGCCAGGGGGAAATCGACACATACATACCTACCTTACCTTATGTAAAATACTCCAGTATGTACATATGTATGTAGTCCTCGCCCTTCTTGTGCGAAAAGGCTGAGTAGTCCAACGGATGCACACCACTATTGCGGGTGCTTGAATTGACTGCAGTCAGCGGACGGGAATGCAGAACTTGTATTTAGCCGTGCCAAGGCTGAGGTGAAGGGCAAGCGTCCATCACATTACAGATCGTTGATACTGATGCGTATTTTGGCGACAAGCGTGTAAATACGGAATGGTCGATTGCGCGCCCCCGTTCCGTTGCATCGCCGTAAGTCGCCATTTCGAGGAAATGAAACCTGTATATGACACATGACGATATGTGAGGAATAGTTATGTACATTAGAGACTGAAAACTAACTGACCGGACTGGAACACCGCGTCACTTCCGCCCTGGCAACTCGCCTCCGTTAGGCTCAGCTGGCCCGCTACGATCCATCCCAGGATGCATGTCATACCAACTCTCGTCTTCGTCGAGCGAAGTTCTCAACTCGCCTCCCTCAGCCATCTTCTTCACGTCGCTCCAGTAAACGAGCTTGGCTACTTCCTCATTCGCGTGTTTAAGAGCGGCCTGTAAGGCGTCTCTGCGTTCAAGAAGCTGCTTGTCATCCCTATGATCATCCTGGCCCAGTTTACGGGTGACTTGATCGCATTTGCGCATCAATTTGCCGAGAAGCTGTCTCCTCGATGTCTGAAAGACAAAAGTGGACATGATCTCATGCATCTCGTCCTGAAGGGCGCTTAAATCGATGGCATTGTCAAGGTAATTATCGACCGCTTCTCTCTTTTCGCGATCTATTCTCGATGACCGCAGCACACGGAGTAGAGTCTCAACATCTTGGATGCAGACAGCGTCGTCTCCGGTTTCTTGAATGGAGCTTCGCGCCATGCTAGACTTGCTGGGGCTCTGACTGCTTGCCCAACTTCCGATGGACTGGCGATGACTTCGGGAGGAGGTCGGTCGCAAGGCAAAGTACTCGGACCCGAGTAGACTGCCCGAAATAATGGCTTCTGCGTCGAGTCTTTTCGCTCGCTTCCGAATCCAGGCCCTTCTCCTCACGAACGAGTTCCACCACTTGGCTCTGTGCCATGAAAATTTCTTGGAAAAAGCAAAGGAATACTCCCAGCCTCCTTGGTCGACGCCGTCTTGTTGATTGATGCGCCATTCAGGCCAGACCCATTCCCATGAAGGGTCAGGGACTACTGCTGTGTATATGTTGGTCGGTGATGCTTTGTGATATGCGTTGACTGTCGTTTTGATCACATTTAGCAGATTTTCCATCCATGGTGCCAGTTGGCAAGAACTTACTCCAGGCCGGGGGGTCGAAACCGCCCAGGGCGGCTGATGAAAATAGCGGGATACCACACATGAACCCTCCCCTTTCGTTCTCGTACAATATGTCGATGGCAGTCTCGCGAGTCTCTCGAGGACGCTTTGGAACGATGTGGTGTGACGGATGAGAGAATAGATCGGGTGACGGAGCTGGTCGAGCGACTTGTTTGAGCGTCTCCACGAATCTGCAAGGTGCATTGATTGTTGCGGGAAATGCGTTGAAGTCTCACCTTGAATCTCAATGGACGGCTGCATGGACGGATGGGGGAGAGATTCCCCAGCTTCCTGGCGGCCTTCGTTTTGAGCGTTACTTTGGTGGTGGCGCTCCGAGCGTCTGGTGGCTGAGGACGGGCGAGCTCTGGGCGAGGAATTGCCGTCTTCGCCTTCGCCATCGTCCTCGTCCTCGTCCTCGTAACTGGGAGCCTCGTCACGGTCCACCAGGCCGATCTCATGGTCGTAGTCGGCCGGTTTCAAGCCAGCGGCTCGACGAGAGCTCCGGACTTTGACCATTGCCGTGCCCGATTCAGGAGCATGGCGGATCCAGCGCTGCAAGACTTGTATTTGTATTCCCTTGTTCCCAGGCGTGTAGTGAGTGCGTGGTTTTGGGCGACTACGATGCTGATTGACGCTGAATGGCGGCGGGTGGCGCGTCCCAGCTCGCGTGGCCGCTTTCAGACTCGGCCGGCGTCGGCACAGGCCCCGTCATCAAGGAAAGGGCGAGCCAGAGCAGGGCTATTGCGAAAACAGGGACCCCGGAGGAGCGATCTCGACTATGTGGAATGACATTAAGGAGGGAAAGAAAGGGATGGCATCGAATCGATGCGACAGCGCGTGCCTGAGCATGCGGCAGGTAGGAAGGTGTGGGCTGGGAAAGAAAGCGTCATAGCACGGGAGGAGCCAAGACATTTGCGTTGCATGTCGAGCTTCGATTGGCTCCGTCCGAGTCGGAGTCCGGCGTCAGAGTCATGAAGCCCTTCCAGTGGCTCCCGACAAGTCGGTGCGTAGAACAGGACGTGACACGCGAGCATGGAGTCCCAAGGTCGTTCGTTCGTTCATCGATGATTGACTAATAAAGTAGACGAGCGTTGGCTGGCCATGCCATTTAAAAGATCCAGATCGACAAGCGTTATATACTTAAATACAGTAGCGTTGGCGGCCGCAGAGGCCTCTACTCTAAAAGCTTGACTGCCGCCGACGCCTCACAATTGCGCACACAACAGCACAAGTACCAACTCCCATCACTGCTGTATGCTTTCTGTGTGCTCGAATGTACAAACAGAGGCAATCAAGCGCAAGATGATTCTGTGAACTATATGAGAAACTCTTGCCGTTACTCGACGCCAAAATATCTGGTACTGTGGCTTCGAGTCCTCACCATGGCATCGTCATGACGTCATTACGCCTTCAGCGCCCGAACCTGGCTGAAGGCCACACACTTCAACAAACTTATTTTGAACAAAGTCAGCGAAACCTTGTGCGCCTCAGCCGTCGGCGATGTTGCCGCCATGTGCAGCCATAGGCGCTTACTTCAACATCTCTCGATGCATGACATCATGATTGAATGACCAAATGCCCGCGCCTGAGTACTTCCAGACGACGGGCAAACTCAATGGCGCCACATTGAAAAGAACCACACAGCTCTAACTTATCAACCAAATCTACTCCTTCTTGATCTCATGACAGTTTCAGCAGCAAATTTGAAGCAATGAGCACCAGAAACAGCGTCAGGTTCCTGCAAAACGTCTTGTCTTATCGAGGACTGCATCGCCATCGGGTGCAGCAGCCGGCAGGCCGCCTTTACTCCAAAGGCGTAAAGCCAGGCGAACAAGGGCAGTTCAAACCAGTGACTGCCTCTCAGGCGTCGCCACAGCCGGGGTGAGTACCAGAACATGCTTAATTTGACGCAGCGAGAAGATTGTCAAGCTGAGATTTGGAAAGCCCGGCGGAAACGGAGAAGAGCTCGCGTGGAATACGGGAGATGGGACCCAAGCACCGAGGGCCAGATCCAAAGACGGACCGAAGGTCAACCAGAGCAGGAAGTCCTTCTGGCCAAGGAAAAGCCTGAATTTACTTTATCCATTTGACGATAATGTCTGCGTTATTTTACATCGTTGTCTGTGACAAAAGGATACCCATTCGCTGTTTGTTCGTCACTCGCCATCAAGTTCATTTATTCAGTTTCTGCAATTCTCAGAAGTGAAAATACCCTAGTCTTTGACACTCTTGAGCGCTTTACTCCAGCACACTCGCAACACGGGCCCGTCTTTCTCTCCGTGCTGCCTGGAAATGTCCGTAACAGTATCGAAGTAAGTTCTTTCGCCTGACATGTTGATGGTCTTCGCTAATGTGACTTTCAGATGCCCTGGCGGAGAAGGATGGAAAAGGTCTGATGTAAAAGGTCTGAGCTCGGTTGGGGGAAAGCCCGTGCTGTCTTTTAACAGTCAGCGCTTGGAATGCTTGGAAGGAAGACTGTAGGAAAAATTGGCGTGCACCTAGAGTCGTGCCCGCTTTGGGCTACGGGTAGCAAGGCACAGGTATATGTGCTTTTGGAAACTAATAGTTACGAATACCAGCTGCGACTTCATCATTGAACATGGCTACTGCAGTAGCGTTATTTGTGGAAACAACGTCGGAAAATGAAATGCATGATGACTTTAATAAAATTTGATCAGGAATTCAAGTTCTACCTGAAGATTCATAAAGTAGGCTAGTTGGTGTTGCTCAATAGCCCCTGTCGGCGGCGACCTCCAACGGGAAATTCCCCGACCCAGGCCCAAACTTTGGCACGACACTTCTGTCTTTTTCCACTAAGGATTGGTAAACGTCAAGCCTTCAGGACGCAATTTAATATCCAGAGGCGTACAAAGTTGGGTTGTGGTAAGGATTGGTAAGTACGGTCTCTGTATTCTTCAGTTGAGTCCAATCGAGGGCATCCTTTTCTAGGTGTTGTATCTGATGTGACCGACATGTAGACTGGTTCAAGCGACACAGAATGCCAGCCCACAAACAAAGCAGGAGGCCCAGTAATGATCGAGAGAGGAAATGTCATGTTCATGCTCAAGAAGGAGCATTTACGATTCATATCCTGGAATGTATGCAACAGCTTGAAAGAGGAAACGTCATGTTCATGCTCAAGAAAGGAGCATTTGCGCAAGGAACCAATCATTCAAGGCAGTCGTAGCTGTTTTATTTGAAGGCCCTGTAGGCTTATCTGGTTCTCTTCGTTTTTAGTCCTCGTCCCTTGGAAACCACACAATATGTACTCACCTAGACACCATGGTGACTATTGGTTGGACAAGGCCCCCGAGATAAAGGCGCGGATCGGAGCGCGGGTCGTCTCGAGAAAGATCGGCACGCCCCAGCAAGCATCGTATGAGGCGTCGACTTTGTTGAGATTTCATTGCATTAAATAGTTGTATCATTGCAGATGGTGAAGGATTGAGGAAATGAGATGTCGACAGGCCGACAAAGCGACAGTATTTATAGACCGACGCTGTTTCCTGTTTCGAGCAGAAGGACCACTGAGGTTGCAGGCAGGGAAGGCACGACGCACTGTATTCAGGAACCTTCGAAGGTGTTCTTTCTGTGTTGACATCAAGGGGCAGGTCTATGTGTCCGAGAAGATTGGTCTTCACCCAGAGAGATTGGGCCAACATCCCAACCAATCTGGCAATGGCAAAGGAGAAAGACGTCACAAATGTTTGTTTTCGCGGGAAGGAGTTGCAGACTACGTGAAAAACGCGATGCACCGAGCAGGTGCCGCAGGTGCCGCACTTGCACATTCTGCGCATGTTGCACACATATGGAGCAAGAGACCAGCCAGATGTGGAAGGTCGCCTTTTCATGCAGCGAATGACTCTTTCTTGACTGCTGTCGGTTACGTGGCTGTCCGAGTGTGTATGTACTAGGTAAGGTAGCTTTGAAGCATGGACGTACATATTTTATGCCTTGGATCTTTCCCAGGCGCGGCCTTCTGCTCGATTTAGGAGAAAGGCGTGTTCGGCAGGCGGCTTGCGAAGACTTTCCAACTTTCTTTTTGCCTCAAGAGCCTTTTTCCTGATTCATGGTGGACTTGGAAGACGTCTCGCGGGCTCCATTTTGACTGTCTTCATGTGGCCTTGCTCGTATATTCCCATCTTTCCTCGTGCCGCTATAATAGACACAAGATCATCACCGCTCCTTGTTGGGTTTTTGTAGGGTCTCTGGTCTACTTGGTCGGTCTGATCATGCTCTGGTTATGCCCCCGGTCAACCTCCCGGCCCTTTCTGCAGCCCTTGACGAAGACACATACCAAGAAGCACGTCAAAAGCAAATACGTTCATTTGAAAGACCAGAACTGCCAGATTTGACGCGCCGTCCACACATGAACAGCAGTACATCAAGCCTTCGAAGACTTCCTTTTCCTCATCATCAACGTCGCACTGGGATGCAGAAAGCTGTTTTCGTCTACACCAATTGTTCTCGGCATCGACTTGCCCTCAGGGTACTTGAAGTCAAATTCCGTCAGCAGACGTGCCATGAGCATTTTAATCTCCGCAACTCCGAAAAATCTCCCTGGGCAGGCCTGTGTCCCGTAGCCGAAGGCGAGATTCTCGTCGGCGTCGAGAACGACGGCTTGGTGCCTGTCATGTTGATCCGGCGATGCGTATCGTTTACGGTAACAGCGCATGGGATCGAATGCTAGTGGATCTGGATTGACGGCAGGATCCATCAGATGTTCGGCACAGGCGAAAGTGATTCTGCAGCCTTTGGGGACGCGCGTTCCGTCTTTGAGCGTGAATTCTGACAGCGCCATTCTCTGCGGCAATACTGTCCCTGGCATTAGCAATACCTCATCGCGTGCTGTTGGTGGCAGTACGAACACATGATAGGCTGATGCAGTCGGAAACATTCTAGCAGAAACGAATCCATCTTCTCCAGCTTCTTGTGCCACTGTAGAAGGTCGAGCGCCGTGCCACGGCCCATTTGCTGGTTCACCTGGTCGATCTCCTCGCGGAGCACAGGCACCCACTCCGGATGCTCACAGAGTTCGAAGAGAACTGTAGCAGTGGTCTGTGCCGTGTTGTGAACGCTCGCAAATGTCAAGACGCATTGACGATTGGCCATTTCGGGAATCTTGGTCTCTTCTTCGGTCCCGTGATCCATCATCCAGTTGAGCAGCTTGTCCTCGCTTGCATCAGGGGCCTGACCATCGTGCTCGACTTGCGCGGCCTTGACACGCTTCTCCATCGTGTCACGGATGACTTGTTCGGCCTTTGCGCGACAGCGTGCCAGCCGATATCGAGAGGGCAGTACTAGCGCAACGACTGGACGCATCCATGTGGGAAACACTCTGAGCAGCATGGCAGTAGCGAACAGGTCAATGGTGTAGTTCACCGCGACGTCGATCCATTTGGGATCGCGACATGCTGGCTCTCCGACGAACACACTCGCTGACATGCGAGCAACTAACTTTCGCATTATGTTTTGGATCTCGACCTCGAGCCAATCTGCGACGAAAATTTGTTACAGAGTGCGCCATGGCGATGCACGGCTCAATCGCACACTCACCATCGGGTTTCGGCACCTCGATTCCCCATCCGTATTCCAGTTCTCGATTCGCACTCTTCAGAAATCTCGGGAGTTCTGGCGTCAATTTGCGTTGTAGAACCTGTATGTGAAGGCTGGAATTGCGCAGGAAATCGAGATTGGTCCATTGATAAAGCAAGTTCTTCAACCCAAGGCGTCCGCCTTTGCGTCAGCATCGCCGATGAGCCCGAGCCCCTGAGTTGACTTGACTGAGACACCCACTTCGAGGAGGACGATTCTGCCGTTCAAAACGGATGGCGATATATTGCGAATTTCTCCGAGATGCTTGATTGGCAGGACATTGTAGTCTGCATCGAGGCGGCGAACAACGAATATCTTGTCTTTATACTGTGGCATGCTTAGCACTTGGAGACTTGAAGGAGCACGCACACCACCGACAAAGAAAAGTGGCGGAAGAGCGAAGACAACGACCAAGAAAATCCGAGGAGTAAGCGCTACCTTTTTGTAACCGCTCGCGATCCTATCTTTGGCACCTAGTACGAACTTCAAGTGCGATAGAAACTTTGGCTCCAGTCTAGACGCATAGTGAATGGGAGCGTTGTAGATGTTGGTCTTATTGCCTTTCCCGAAGACCGAATTGAGGAGCACAGCGGTTGTCACCACAAGCAGAACTTGACCCAAGCTCGCCGAGAGTACGAAATCGGACCATTTTGAGAGTTGCAGCTGGAGCAGATTCCACAGCATCTTGTTCGAAACACGGCTTGATGTTGGACAGTGAACGCTGCAACGAGGGCTGAATGGACAAGTCAAGCTCAGGGTTTTAGACGGCGGCCGCTTCTCGACATACTCGACGTCTTGAACGGGGGTTTCGGGAAGGCTCCGACATTATTTGGGCATGGCATGGGCAGAGGAGGGTTCTTCTGTATCAAGCATGTGTGAGTTTGCTGGCAAGCGGGCATCATGGCGTGCAGGATTGACCACGTCGAAGGCAGGCTGCTATGCTTGCTTGCCGCGCCTAGTGATTTGTGTGACCATGAGCCGCATGCCAGGATACCAGGGAAAGGGACCACGTCGCATCGCTTGCTGCACCACGGCGGCAGCGGAGAGGAGCCTTGCCGGAGGACTGGACCTACCGAGTTAGACTGAAGCAAGCCGCTTTCGATGTTGTCTTTCTCGTGCCACTCGACGTAAGCCGACAAGCCGTATCCGCAGGATTGATGGAAGCTGACTGGCCGCATACCTCAGCTACGTCGTTTGGGTCCTGGCAGGTTTCACCACCGCCAATGGGGAATTCCCCGATGTCGCAGTCCTAATAAGATCGGTCCGGTCTCGTTGTCGAGCCCGATGGGATGCCCGCGGACTTCATGACTTGCCGAGTGAGACGGTGATAGGTCCAGAATTGCTCATACGCTGGCAGGGTTGCTTGTGTGAGACTGCGCCAGATAAGGGCAAAACACCCCAGTCACCATGCTGGTATCACCTCCAGCAAGGAGATGGGCACTGATCAGCTGCTCTCTCGAATGTTTGCCGGACATCGCGCACCTTTCTGCAGTTTTCTGTCGTATCAGGAGCAGAGCTTTGCCAAGAACCAATAAGAGCGACAAACAGCCGAAGCAAAAGAAAGTATGTACTCTGTATATCGTACCCAGTACATTATGCGTAGGGCACCTGACGTCGTTCACACATGCACAAATACCGTGTTCGCATTGCACATGCCCATGATGAGCGATAACATCTGTGTTTTAGCATCAAATCCTGCCCTGGCCGATCAACTCTTTCGACTACATACGAAGACTGAGAGTGGATCTAGCCTGATTTGCCCTTGTATACACCTCTAACCCTTGCCATGAATCCCCAATGCACTCAGACCATGTCAAGGAGTCGGTACGTCTTCTCCGTAAGCGCCTTCCTCGGCATCGGATGCATCGTCTACCGTACGAGTGTGGCTAGGCGTCGATGTTTGTTTGCGACTCGATCACCCATCTCACAAGGCAAGACGAGCAATTGCCTGCATCTCCCGAGGTGACCAACTACTTCGTCTGTCTTTTGTGACGGCTGAGTTGGAATCAGGCCTGTCATGATGGACAGCTTGTAGGGCCTGTGCCAAAGAGAAGGAGGAAAAGGGACCAGATCAGTCTGACAAAATATTAAGCTTTCATGCAGACTCCTCGATATGATTCGATGCCATCCCCCCCCCTCTACGCAGTCCTACCCGGGAATGGAAAAAAAATTGCTTTTCTTCACACGCAAGCAACAGCCACTGTTGCAGTTCTGGGGGCGTTCAGACCAAGCCACGTGCGACGCGCTCATGGGTCGCCAGATAAGAAAAACCTAACCTTAAGCCATGAGACAGACGGGAATGGAGCAGTGTAATGGGCACCTGATATGCATGCAGCTTAACGCGAGATGCTCTGGGGCAGCAAGATTTCGCGAGAGAAGGACAAGGGGACAGAAAAGGAAAGAACTTCGAGTCGCCCCCGGCGGCATATCGTAAATCCCGTTGATCGTTATGAAAACATGCATCGTTCTCGGATTGCATCTCAAGACATTTCAGGATATGAGCCTAGGCTGAACCATTCACTCTGCCGTGGTGTGTGCTGTTTTCGAGGAGTCGTGCAACTTCGCCGTCTAATCTCTACTTGAAACTACAACACCTGGACGGCATTTCTTTACCAAGATGTGCGAACGACTACGCGACGCAGACGCCCACATGAAATGGCTCCCTTTGTGACACTTGGTGGACTTCTTCGAGAACATAAAGTGGTGCGTTGACGATATGGCATCGACAATATCGTTTCGCTAATTCGACCGTGGCGCACAATCTGCCGCACATCACTTGGACGCGTCACTTCATTGGAAGCATTATGGATGTCGTTCACTTTACAAAATTTGCAGGACCCGATTATCAATGGACGCCTCACTGGATTTGAAGTGGCAGTACTCCTGGCGTCCAAATCTCGGGTGCAGCAAACGGAGCAGTGCCACATTGCGTACGTAATTCTGCCGCATTTTCAGATAGTCCAAAGTCGGCAAGAACAACGACGAAGGGATCCCGCGATTTAACAAGAATGTTATTCGGCGAGATGTCGCGATGTGCCCCGACTGGGCATGAAGTTGTTTCTCCCCCCGCCTCGGCGCCCGCTCCTGTTGTTCCCCCCCCTCGTCGTCGCTTGGCTGGGAATTTTATTGTTGAGGGCGACTCGGGGGACGAGGCCCTTGATCCGGTCGAGAATATTCGCACTATTTGTGTCCGCTGCTCCGGTTTACTGATCCGCACCGGGGTCCGCCGTTGTTTTGTTGGGTCCGGTGACGCCTGTCGACATTGCTATAACAGCCATTAATTGTGCCATTAGGAACGGCACCTTTATGCTGGAGATGCCGCGCTACGCCGCCAACTTCGCCGACTCGAAACCATGTGCGATGAGGGTCGCTCTATTGCTGTGCTCTATTGCTGTGCCCGCCCGTCGCCGCGAAGGGGACGTCCCGGGCGCCCGTGCCGTCCTAACGGATGAGTATCGCGAGCGTCTTTCTCTACCAAGCGTGCTCAGACGCTTTAGAGTCAGAATGATCGTGATCTGATTATTAGACCTATCACGGAAACCCTTTGGATGCGGTCGCTGCTGTCCTTAGTGATGAAGTTGACAAGTTCAAACATGAGGATTTCGTGAAGCCTTCGCAAAAATTCGTCGACAGCGGTCAGAAACATTCGTCAATTTGTCCGCAAGCGCCCTAGACCACACGATTATAATACAAGAGCTTGACATTGATCCTCATTTCTGCGTCTTGTAGAATGAGAACATTGAGCTGGTGAGGTAAAATTCGTTCGTCAAGAACACGACAATGAAAATCTTGGCTGCTTCTGGCTTCGTATTACCTCGGCAGACTACCCACGCGGCTCACCCCATTTTGTGGTGAGTTTGTTTAGGTGATGTCCAGATGGTATTTCGAACTTACAGAGCGACGAAGATCTGTAGCAGGATCAGGGTTCTCTTTGACCCAAGCGTACCAAGTCTTCGGGAGGGGGGTTTCTTTTCAGTGAACCCTGGAGAACACATCATTACGCACGCAGGGTTCGCGACAGTCGGTCCAGCGGTGACTGGATCACGGCAAGATGGTCCTGCCCGCTGGACCACGGCCGGGCTTACAAGTTTATTGTGTGTAGGGGTCCAACCACTACAGGACCGCAAGATGTGTCGAACGCAGCAAGAAAACTGTCTGTCGTTGGACTTGCGCTAGAATTCGCGATGCCTGTGTCGTTGCATTGTTCGCTGGTATCATCGTCAAGGCGGTATTCTGCCGTTCGGCGACAATCTTTTTGATGCTGGCGACTGTCTCGTTGAAGTTTTAAATGACTTGTCATTCCCGGTACCGTTCTCAACGGTCGTCATCGTCGAAACCCCTGGGCTTAAGAGTGCCAATGACACCGGCGGAGTACTTGAGGTATCGGATCTCTGGGGCAACAATTTCATTGCTAAGCCACATCCACTAGGTTTCGTGCAAGAATCTATCAACACTTAATTTCGATAGCTGCTTCTTGCCAGATACATGCTCAGTCACGCTCTCAAAGCGTCACGATCAAAATTGTAAGTCGTCGGCCATAAGGAGGTCGGGGACAGCGTGCTTTCTGCTCTTCTTCATGAGCTGCGGGGACCGATATACATGAAAATTCTTTCCACGTTGTGGCAGTTCTTGAAGAAGTGTTACTCGCGACACGGAGTGTTGGCTGACGCCAACGCTGCGCCAAACAGAAAAAGAAAGAAAAGAGCAGAAAGACGAGAAAATTCGCTGAATTAAATAAGCCTTAAAGCGGAGTTGCAAATTTACCTCACAGCACACATCGTCATTGAGCGAATTGGCGCCACGCTGTTCTCATCACGTGCCTTGCGCCGTGCCGCGATTTCAGTCCGGGGAAAGGAAAGCTGGCCCCACTATTCCCGACTCACCTACGTCACCACCAAACGAGGTGGACGAATCAGGGCCGCGGCCCGCATCAGCTGTCATCGCGCAGCATTGCTTTCCCAGCCAGGCCTTGCGGCGAGTGCCACTCCAAAGCCACAGGAGGAGTAGAAGAGGCGGGGGAAGGGAGGCGTGACCCAGGCAGGAACAATAACGGTTACATCATAATCTCGGCAAAACAAAGGATAGTATCTACTTCTCCCCTTCGCACGGCACCGACCAGTTGGGAATCAAAAAGGCCCCTTTCTGACTTGGTCACCTCCTCCCGTCCTTTCGCGCACCAGCACACGGACACTGATTTCGTTTCTTTCCTCCAATCATCCTCATCATGTCCAGGTCACGCGTGCCTCTGATCCTCGGCCTTACCGCCGCAGGTGGTGTCGGATACTATTTGTACAACGCAGGCGGAAGCCCAAAGGCTGCGGAGAACAAGTTCGAAAGTACGTTGCTCGCGTCCCCGTGATGGACTTTGTCGACGGAGCTGGCGTTTGCTCACAACTATGCAGGCGATGTTCACCGCGCGTCGGCCAAGTTCAAGGATGCCCTTCCTGGCAGCAAGCCCGGCGCGGAGAAGGAGTTCAAGAGCTATGGTGCCGAGGCTGGGGCCAAGATTGACAAGGCTGTGCGTTTTTCATTTCCTCACTTTTTCGGGCCCCCTCTTAATACTTCACATTGCTGTTGTACTGACCTGCCATTCTTTGCGTACGATAGTGGTCTGAAGCAGACAGAAAGGCTGGCACCATCAAGAGCCAAACGGAAGCCTACGTCAAGGACGCCAAGGCTGAGGCCATCAAGGCCGTGGACAAGTTCGACAAGACCGTCGAGGATGGCGCTGCTAAGGCGAAGAGCGGCATTTCGAGCTGGTTCGGCGGCAAGTGAGAAGCGGGCCTCCCGGGACTCAATGTGCAAAACCTGTTGTATCGGGCGAGACGCGAAATGGCGCAGTTGATTTTGGTCAGGCGATGTGAAACGGCTGGTGAACATCTAATACATTTTCATTTGCGAAACGGCTCGTGCTGTGAAGAGATGAAAAGTTGCTGATCTTGCTGATATGCTGTATTACCCTTGCAAGAAAACTCTCGAGTTTCCCAAATCGTTGGACATGTGCTCTGCCGGGGAGTCCCCTCCCTATATTGCGAGTCACTTTGATAAATACATTGTCTGTGAACTGTACGGTAGGTTTCATACAGCATACATTATTCGATCTCAGCCGCCACAAGTTGGAGAATCTCCTCGACGCCCTTGCTTGCATTTGTCGGCCGCTTGGCCACACTCTGCCACTTTTCCCCATGACGAGGCTCGCTCAGCACGCATCTGCTCATGACGTCTGCCCTCTCCTCCTCTGTGCCGTACTGGAGCAGGAATTTATAGTACCACGCCCAGCTGTCGCCGTTATCACTGTCAAGCACGAGCGCCTTCTCATGCCAATTCCGAGCCTTGCTCTTGTTTCTGTCGGCCCATAGTATCCTCGCCGCGCTGACAAACAGGAGCGGGTCGTGCTCTGCTTTTTTAATGGCCTCGGTACACCGGTGTTTCCGACGCGCCGGCTTCTCCAGGTGCCAGATCTGCTCGACCCAAAGGAGGCCGCTATTGGGAATCTCTCGCTGCGCCTTGGCCATCACGCTTGTGGCCTGGTCCTCGTTGCCGGCTCGAAGCTCGAGACGGACCGACTCGCACCACAGCTGCGGCGATTTAGGCACGGCCAGACGAGCACGGTCCAAGATAGCCCGTGCCTTGATGATCAGCCCGGCGTTCTCTTCCAGTCGTGAGTAGAGCAACCATAGCGGGATGGACCTGGGGACAGCCTTGACGCCCGTGCTGTATGCCTCCCGGGCCTGGCCGATCTTGCCGGCATCTTCGTAGATCTGGCCCTTGAGCATCCACAATTTCGCAGCCGCAGGGAAAAGCTGTAGTGCTTGCAATACGAGATCGAGCGCGGTGTCCGTCTGGCCGTGAACGCGCTCGAAGACCACGCTCTTCATCCACACGCGATCTGTCGGCGCCTGATCTCTAGCAATCTCCAGCAGCTTGCGGGCTTGCTCGATATTGTTCGTTTCGGACTCGAGCTTGACGGCGGCGAGCCAGATGTCTTCGTTGTTGGGATTCTTATTGAAAGCACGCTTCAGCACCAAACGGGCGTTGTCGACCTCGCCGGCTTGCAGCTTCTCCTTGGCGAGCATCATCCACAGATCTTCGCTGGTCGGACATGCGTCCACCGCCTGTTCAAGCACATCCCACAAGGATTCTTTGGTGCCGTGATTCCTCTCCAAGTCGGCTGCTGCCATGCGTAGGGTCTTGCTGTTGTACAAGACGCGGATCGCGTAGGCGTATATCGCCCTCGCGGTGTCGTATTTGCCCCTGTTGATGCTGGCTCGAGCGTCCTCCATCCACGTCTCTTTCCGGTCGTCGTCCTCGTCGAGACCCCAGCCCAACGTGGCGTGTATGATGTTCTGACAAGTGATTATGGCCCCTTCTTCCTCGCAGTTCTCGGCCTCGGCGATCCATTCTTCTCTCGTGGGCATGGCGGACTCCTTGGCTAGAACGCGCACGGCTGTCGTCATGACGTTGCCCTTGTTCGCTTGACCCAACTGTTCCATCAGGCGAGCAGCAGCAATCCAGATCTCATGAGAATACGGTACGGCCTTTCGAGCGTGATTGAGCACCTTTTGTGCGTTCTCTGGCGTTTCAAGGCGCGCCAACGCCAACCACAAGTCCACGGATAGCGGAACCAGCTTGATGGCCTTTGCCAGCATGAGCTTGGCATCTTCTTGAGTCTCTTCCAGATTGACGGCTTCTTTCCACAGTAACTCTGATTTGGGAATGTCAACAAGTGCTTTTAGGATGACTCTCCTTTTATTGCTGGGTATGTCTTCCAGTCGCATGGCTTCCATCCATAACTTGACGGCCCCGTTGTCAACCTCATCGTTGGCCTTGTTGTTGGCCTTTGTTTTGGCCTCATTGAAGGCCTTGATGGCCTCGTGTGCTACAACCTTCGCATCCTGCAGCTTGTGGTTCTGATTCAGTCGAATGTTGTCCAGCCAGGCGTCCACGCTCTCAGGACACCGAGCGCACCCCTCAGCAATCGCTTTGCGGGCCGCGCGATCCTTACCAGCCAGCTCTTCGAGACGTGCAAGAGTCCTCCAACCGTTAGGATTGGTCGGGTTCGTTTTCACCACGGATTGCAAGAGCTCTCGTACTCTATTGATGTCGCCCACCTGGGCCTGCGCCTCGTTCAAAGGCATGCTGTTCAGACTCGTAATGTAGCCCTGCGGATCGATGCTCGTCGAGCTGCCGTTGATGCCATCCCCGCTGGTTCGGGATGCCTGCTCCAATCTCGACTGAAGCACCCTGCCACGCGCTGCTCCAATCTGCGCAAAATTGGTCATGGTCCCGTCCGCTTTGTCTGGGGTAGCATTAGACGCAAGCCCATCATCAGCGACCGTGGTGCCCAGTTCGGAGGCGTCACGCGCGGCCGCAAGAACACTATCCGGAACTGCGTAGAATCTCTGCCGCAGAGCCTGCTTGGTCCGTCGATTCTTGCCCGTCAGATCACCGACTTCGGGGAGATTAGCCCATTCTTCGTCTGTGACTGTCTCGAGGGCGCGTTTCAGATCGGAAAACTGGTCCTGAATCTTGGGGTTTTTGCGCTCGTGCTCCTCTTGTTCGACCTTCTCTCGAGTTTCCCGCTGTCGTTTCCTCCTGTCCATGCGCTCATCTACCCATTCCCAGATCTTGTCGGCTTCCTCATCGTCTTTGTCGTAGATGCCGCCAGAGAATAGACCGACCTCGTTGTCGGGATCTTGGAATCGTTCGTCGTCGTCGTCATCATCATCCTTCTTCTTGCCGTCGGGTCCTAGACCAAGCTGCGCTGCACGCTTTGCGAGCGCCTCCTTTATTTGATCCTCGCTGGGGCCGTCGCGCGCAGGGCCTAGATCAGACCTTGTTGTGAAGCCAGTGGCACCACGGCCCAGACCGGCGACGTAGTTCTCTGGCGCCTTTTGACTCAGAAAGTCCAATTTCGAGGTCATGGCTGGTCACCGATCACAGATGGCAGAGTCGGAAAAGGGTCTTGGCCACGCCGCTATGCGTGTCTATGGTTCACCCCCGTGACAGCAGCGTATGGGTGATCTGTCTGTATGAATCGGATAATTTCGTACGCGGTCTAGGCCGTTGCGTTCGCTGGTCTGCCCGTCACAGGCTGCTGCCGATCATGAGATCGAGTTGGCCACGAAGCTGGCGGGCTCTAGGCTACGGGTCCTTGTGCCCGCTGTAAATGTGTGTGGTCCCGTAACGTGACAGCAACACACATCTCCCAAACAGCTTATCGATAACTCCCCAGAAAAAAAAAGTTGCCTGTGCCACAACACCAAGCGCCCTATCACGGCTGCCCCTCTCTTTGCTCTCCCTCCCCTCCTCGAAACCGCAAACCGGCGCGATGGGCAAAGTGAAGCAGTCGAGACGCACCGGCGCAGCCAGCTCGCCATACGAGAAGCCCAGCCGCGGTGCCACGAAAAATAATGTCTTCAAGTTCAACACTAACGTCGGCCAACACATACTCAAGAACCCTGGCGTCTCGGACGCCATTGTCGAAAAGGCTTACCTCAAGCCAACGGACACTGTGCTCGAGATCGGTCCTGGAACAGGCAATTTAACAGTTCGCATCCTGGAGCGCGCCAGGAAATGCATCTGCGTCGAGCTCGATCCCCGCATGGCAGCTGAGGTCACCAAGCGGGTGCAAGGTACGCCGGAGCAGAAAAAGCTTGAAATGATTCTGGGCGATGTCATCAAGACGGACCTGCCGCAATTCGATGTTTGCATATCAAATACGCCCTATCAGGTACACTTTACACCGAGGAGAAACCCTCATGTCACCGTCGTCACGCCCCGACCATAAACTGACCAAGCTCGTCTCTCCAGATCTCGAGTCCCCTCGTCTTCAAGCTTCTCGCCATGCCCAATCCACCCCGCACATCAGTCCTCATGTTCCAGCGCGAATTTGCCCTCCGCCTTACAGCCCGTCCCGGCGACCCGCTCTACTCCCGAATATCAGTCAACGCGCAGTTCTGGGCCAAAATCACACACATCATGAAAGTCGGCAAGAACAACTTCCGGCCCCCTCCGCAGGTTGAGTCGTCCGTCGTACGGATCGAACCTAAAATAGGCAGCGACCGCCCCAACGTCAGCTGGGACGAGTGGGACGGCCTCCTCCGCGTCTGCTTCGTCCGGAAAAACAAAACCCTAAGGGCAAGCTGGCTCGGCACGAGGGAAGTCCTGAACATGGTCGAAAAGAATTACCGGACGTGGTGCGCGCTCAACGGTGTCACAGTGGACGAAACCGAAGTTGAAGACCAAGGTGCCGACGACATGGATGTAGAGACCTTCGGACAGGACGAAGCAGAGCGCATGGACGTGGACGACGACGACGCGCCCGACTTCTTCAAAGAGTTGAAGAGCTTCGCTTCAGTGCACAAAACGAAAAGCAAGCGCAAGAAAACCAAAGTCGCAGAGTTGGTGCGCGAAAAGATTCGCAAGGTGCTCGAGGACGTCACGGAATTGGCGGATAGACGTTCCAGCAAGTGTGACGAGACGGACTTTTTGCGCCTGCTATTCGCCTTCAATGAAGAGGGTATACATTTCTCATGACGCTGCGATATGCACCATCCATCCATTGTTCTCCATTCACCTCCATCTCCTCTAGATTTGCATATGAATGAACGCCTAGGCTGTGGGTTGGCGTGTGGCGTTATTTGGTCGTTGGGCAGCGCAACGCGAAGATGTTGCAGATATAATGCTAGTCATTGCTTGGTCACACACATAAGAAGCGCTTCTGCACCATTTCTCGTTTCAGACTACGATGTCATGATCTGATGATCTGGGTCAGGCGCCAAACCGTCCTCATCGGGTGCCTGGAAATAAACCATCTCATGAGGCGACATGGCCGCTGTCGCCCATCATATCTCGGATGTTATTTGCAACTGTCTTTGGTCATTGTGTTCGTAAAGCCGTTAAGATTACAGGTATCTGCGTTGCCACTGTCGACATCTAGAGCAGACAAAGTTACAAATGGAAAAAAACCAAACAAAGGAAAGCAAGAGGGGCCCTTGGAACCTTTCCCGGTCAAATTGATGTGAATTCGAATCTGTCTTCGAGGCCCACACCCACTTGCCATCATTGCAGACAGCGACGACCAGATAAGTCCTCCGCACTCGGGATTGAATGATGCCCATACACACTCCCTTTTGCTCCGGTGGTTCTCATGATCAGCATCGCACCAATTCCAGTAGGGGCCTCATGCTTCTATAGCCAAAAACAAGCTTTCACACTCAAGTGCTCCAACTCAACTCCAGCCGCCCCTGCCTTCTTTTGATTTCTTGGGCCTTTTATTCTTTGTGAACGTCGTAATCATGATAGCTGGCTGACGGGGTCAATGGCTCAACGCCGGCGCCCGAGGGTGTCAAATGCAGTGAAATGGATGCGCTTTTGAGTCGAGCATAAAAGAAAAAAATTTCAAAACCAGGCAACGAATAGAAGAAGACCCCAACCTTCAGGGAGAATCACGCTAAGCCTCTCGTCTCCCAAGGAGTTTGTTCAGACCCTCTTCACACCCGGGCAATGGTGCTGTTGGGCTTGTGCGATGGATCATTGGCGGAGTTGGGCTGAACCGTCGTCCTCCCTGACACGGTCGCGCTCCTGACGTGCGCGCTCAGAGGTAATCGATATTTGACTACGCCCTTGACTATAAGATCGAACTCTTTCTGATAGATTCGCCGCCATTGCTTTGAGCCTCCTGATGTACCGTTCCCCGGGTAAGGGAGTTGCATCTCTCCTTTATCCGTGGAGGTGCCTTGGTGGAACAAGGACCCTTCGAAAGTGAGAGGACTATCGAATTCAGTAATCCTGCCGAGAAGAACATTTGGTCGTGTCTCGTCCTCGCCATTTCCTGGATCAGGTCCTCCCGGCGGATCATTGGCAGGATCATCGAAAGCGCGGACTCGTTCAGGTCCACCGGGCTTGCTCGTCCAGTGAGGATCTGCGCCGGCATACTCAGACTTGGCGAAAATCTCGAGGTTGGCATGATCTATAGTCACCAGAACGATGTTGGGATTGTGTGCTTTGACTGTCAAGTCGAACATCAGGACCTGTTCACTGGTGACCACATTCTTAATGGACACAATTTCGATATTGGTCATTGGTTGAGAGGTGGCAAACATGAATCCGATAGCACCAGTGATGATCAGGAGAAGCATCACGGTCAGAACGAGGCAAGCGGCAAAGCGGTTAAGGTACGAAGATCTTCTGGTGTACGTTTGCGACTCAGCTTGCCGAAGACTGTGCGGGCCCCGTCTGCTTCGAGTGCCTCGTGGAGATCGCAGCGTGCGAACTAGAGGCGTCCGTTCATCGTCGGCGCCGGTCGTGTCGTCCAAGTCGTAGCTTGATGACATCTGTATTGCAGATCGCTTGTGATTCAAGTGTCCACGGGTTGAAAGAGCGTTCCTAGGACTGGGAGGGCCAGAAGGGTTGCGCGAGTTGTTGTTGGACGAAAACTTTGACTTGGCTGCGCTGGGAAATGGTGATTCGTTGTCGAATAACGAGGGATGGCCGTTGCCTGTTTGTCGGCCCCAGCGGCCGATGTGGTGATGGCGGACCGTGCCTCTGGTAGACCCTCCGGCGCTGCGGCCACTGCCTTTCCCATCCTCGTCCCCAGGTGTGAGACCATCGCTGGCGTTCCCGTTGAACGAATTGACGAACTTCATGCTCTTCTTGGGCACGGGACCATGCCCACAACCCTCCATGACGCCGTAGATGGACCGCAGGTTCTGTCTCTCGGCTTGGCTAACCGTTGACGTTGCGCTCGGTGTGCGTGAGTGAAACCGGCGATTTGTGCGTTCAGCAGTGTCCGGTGGGTTAGAATCGTAAACAAAGGTCTCCTCCGAGTCGGATGTATTGGCCTCGTCAACAGCGCTGGCAATCTTGGCCTCGAAATTGTCGGCTTTAGACGAAGCAGCTCCCGAGCTCACGACGGGCTGCTTTCTGGGAGCCTTCTTCTTATCTTTCTTCGGTTTGATGGTTTCCGTACTCGGCTTCGCTCTGAGAGCTCCAGGTCCGCCATCTTTGGTGCTGGTCGTGAGCGCAACCTGTGGAACGCTCGCAACCGTCTCCGTTTCTACCGTCATGCTCTGCGTGGAGCTTGGATCTGGCTTTGCCTTGACGTGCTTGGCTGATATAGCACTGGACTGTCTGGACACTAATGGCGGAGGGGGCACGGAGCTTGTCCTCTTCATGTCCGCCCTAGCCGGGCCGACGTCCAAGCCGTTGGGCTGCTTTAGTGTCGTTGGCTTGGGTTTGAGGGTGCGATCGCCATCGCTCAGAGCACTGTCCGAATGATTCTCCCGGGATGTGAGCTTTTCTCTCACTTGGTCAAGCAGCGAAGAGTCTCCAGGTTGTGCAGGTGAGTTGGTCGGGCTGACCTCCTGAACTGTTTCCAGTGAGCCACGGACCGGTGTTCGCATACCTGAGGGTGCGATACAGTCGTCGTTTTCACTTTCCAAACATGATTTGTGCAACTCCGATGGTTGCGGCGATGGACTTGGTTGTTGCACACTGATCGTGGGCGCGTCGAGCTCGGGAACGCGCGTTTGCGCAGCTGCTCCAGGTTTTGCCAAGTGAGGGGGGGGTGAGCGAAGTCGCGGCGACACGGGCCAACGTGGACTTTCTTTCAAATCGAGAACCAGGCTCGGCTTCTGAGGTGCAGGGGAGTGAATGGAGAGCTCTCGATTGCTCGGCTTTAGGTTGGGCGTGGTGGTTGCAGCCAGTGTCCGGGAAGCAGCTCCTTGATCTTGCTGACTCCCTCTTCGGACCTGACGCGTGGGGCTCAGATCTTGCTGGCCATTCTTGTGCGACCTTGCGTCGCTTAATCTTGTCGACGATGCTGCTTTTCGGACCTGGCGGGATGGAGAGCCATCGCGGGAAGCAGCGGGAGATTGGACGACAGAGTTGGACGCTGACGACTGCTTCGACGTCTGACTCCCGGCTGTCGCGCTGCTTTGTTGAGTCAGCAACGGTCCCTTGGGTCCAATGCCTGCATGACTGGACATCTTGATGCCTGACGGATCACCACCGGCCGTGCCGCCCGTCGCAGCAGAAGACGTCTCCATGGCTCTGATGCTTCAATGGCCGTTCGCTCGGATGGACAACCCTTCCAACAATGTCAAGAAGGGCAATTTGATGAGCAGAGTGGATGCGGTATCATGGTCGAAGCTGTTTCAGGGGTCGAATAACAGCCTCGGAAGACCAAGGAAAGATGCGAGGCTCGGGTGGTCGAGTCTGATGGGCGTGCCGAGAGGTGTTGTTTAACCAATGTCCCTCGTAGGACCGGCGGCGGTTGCATGCAGCAGGGCTCAGATGACGGACAGGGCAGAGCCTGTGCCCGAAGTGTGCCGGTGTGAAATTGAGGAGGCTAGCGAGCGTGTCTGTCTGCTCGCATACAGATGCAAAGAGCAGTTGTTGTGGTCAGGGGGATGGATGGATTGGGATTGGATGCGGCTCAGTGGATGAGGATGCAAGAGAGCACCGAATGACGAGCGACAGAATGCGCTGGTTTTGGGGGTGGTGCAGGCTGGTGCAGGCCGGTGCAGGCCCAGCAGCAACAGCCGGACAAGTCAAATGAGCGGTGCCGGTCAACCAGATCGACCTTACCAGAATAGGTCAATCGTCACTGGACTGGTCAGGGGCCCCAGCCCAGCAGTCCCCAGTGTCGAGCTGGGCTTGCTTCCTTTGTTAGGGCAGGTCCCAGCCAGGGCGAGAGTGGGTAATTAGCGAGAGCTGGGCGGACGTGTCACTTGGCTAGTGCTCCTAGCACCATTGCCCCGGCGGCCACACCCGAGGTTCCGTGCGACATGGAGAGCCAGATTCCACGCCTGGGCACGTGCAATAGGACTCACTTGACCGGCAAGACAGCCCGCGCCGGTCACGGTGCGATGAGGCAATGGTGGTGGTGGCGGGCTACGATGGGGTGCCAAAATACAGATTTGGCTGGCGAACTCGGCGCGGCGCAATGTCTGCATCAGGAATACACGTACCGTCAAGTGTGCGTAGTAGGGACGATGACTGTAAACAATCCTCTTCTTTTGACAGTTGTGTAGAAAGCATACACATTCAGAGTTTCTAGAGTAAGAGTTACCCTGCGTGTCTGCTTTACAGACTATAAGGTCGGTTCGGCTCGATCTTTAGAAGTCCAAAGCAATAAGATTCGAACCAGATGAGATTCACACCGTCGGAGTTGGCTCAGAATCGAGATCCACTGTATTTTTTCTCATGCTCTCCGAGACTATCAGGCGGACACCGTGTACGCAGTTTGCGGCAGTTAGTGTGGGGGCCGACCACCAGGACACCCGATGGCCCGGACTTATTGTGATCTAAGGCTCTAGCGGTGGCCAACTTCAAGGCACGATTACTTTGTCCAAGCCAAGCTGAACGATGGATTGCTGGTCCGGAGTAGAATCCCCGCAGCAGCCAGCAGGAATCACGACTCTGTGAAAGCAGCGTCACCTTCATCAACGGTTAATAATGTTGCTAGCACTACTGCCCAGACTTACCTCGTTTTGCATCCGCCCCACATGCGAATTGACACGAGGCTTCACCCGCACGTCTCACAGCAGCGTCCTCGGCAACCTGCTTCAGCACCCAAGTACATGCAGTAGGTAGGCCATAAACCTGTTAGAGGTCACCACCAGTCGCCATGGTGCAGATGCTAGCCCTGGGCGTCAACAATCTGCAGCGGACACATGATCAGGATGCCCACTGTCAAACGTGCGAACAGTTGAGACACACTGCCGTATCGAGACTGCTCCGTTCATGACGACGACATTCGAGAACCGGCGCATTTCCCCCTTAGTCTCCACACAAGCACCGCATGGGGTGGCACGTGCCAGCTGACGCCGCGCCTGCCTTTTGCATGCATGGCACTCCTGGATGGGTCTTCGGGCATCAAGTGCAGTCGACGTGTCTTCCCAGCAACGCGGGGCAGACCCAACACGACATCCTTCGACTCCTGCCATTCCCTCTCGCGCGTGCGGATCGCAGCCAGGCCGCCAAATCGCAGGGAGTATGCAGCCAGCTGGCGGGGTGGGCATCATGAGGAAGGAGACAATATGGCATCCTGCGTGCCCGAAATCCCAAACAAGGCAGAACCCCCGGTCAGGCCCAAGACACCCAACAGGCGAGGGTCAGGGTGGCCTGTCAGAGGTCGACACGACGCCGGCAAGGGGAATGATGGTGTTCAGTCCCCCACAGTAGATGGAAAGGAGAGGAAGAAAACAGGAACGTGTTGCCAAATGTCTTGCTGCCGACAGACGTGTACATATGCACCGGGTACGGTGTCCTCCGCGCGTGCCATGCCTTTGCAACGAAATGAGGCGGTCCTTGGCGTCGCAATCCTAACTGTTCCGTAGCAAACGGATTCTAATGCGCGGGAAGAGTCGTGAATGAAGCTGCCGAAAGTGCTGATTCCTGCTCATCAGCCTCGGCCGTGCGCTGTCTCTCGGCAGCCGTCGGTCTTGTCTACGTCGGTATGCACCCCGCCGAGTGAATCGTCGGGTTCCTGCACATGGAGATAGAGTGTCGACCAACCGTACAAGTGTGTGACCTGACCGGCTTCTTCGGCTTTGGCAATGAGCCGCCTGGCCGACAAGGATGTAAGCAGGGTCAATGATTTTTGACAATGGATCCAACACATCTGAATGCCATAAGCAGTCATCTGCTCCTCTCGGTTAACCTCCTTGAATGACATGACTAACGTATTCATCTCCCTGGTCTTGCCATCAGCAACACTTGCTTCGCGGACTTGGATCAGGCCCATGGCTGCAGGGCCTCCCACGCTTCTGCCTCGTCTACGTCTTTGCAGTCACCAACAATGAAAGGAAAGGAAAAAGGAGGCTCAACAACGGAATACTCGCACTTTGAAAAACTCCGTTCACCTCGGCTTTTGCTCCGGATGCTAATGTATATGCTGACAAATGCTTGAACAGTAATATCTGACATTGAATGTAACAATGCCACGCATGCCGTTGACGGCACCGCGAAGATCTTCAGCCCGTCCGCCTGCAATGGCGGGACATCATTGAGTCCAAGAAGAGGACCGGCTTACCAGGGTTGCCATCCATCAGAAACCATCAGACATCCGTGCCCGCACCCTGGCTTGCAAACAGCAGTTTGTTGCTTAGGGTACGGTAGGCAGTTGGTGCGCCTCCGATTGTTCGCTTGTACCAATAAACTCGATGATTTTCAAGTGCCTTATTTGCCTATTTATATGCCTACTTAAACAGGTATCTTAGTTCGCACTATCGACGAACTTCAAATGTCGTGGCAAGTGCATGCTGGATGCAAAGTCCATGACGCCTGTCATTGTGCCGACAGAGTATTGCGGCTTCATAAAGTAATCATGCGACGTGGCCGAACAAGTTCTGGAAGGTGACTCAGTCCCCCAGACCACGCAGTCCGGATACAAGGCCGTCGCATACAAGCAAGATCAAAGACCACATCACTTCCAGTGCCTCGATGCCGGCTCTCATCAAGAGCCACCAGGTTTTAGCACAAGAACGCCGCTAACAGGCGCCGCGCTCACCCAATCGGCAGTGATCATAAGTCACGACAGATTCGAGATGGAGTTCTCAAGTTTGTGCTTCAATCTATACACATAAGTCAATTATAGCCATGGCCGTAGCATCGACATGCTCCCCAGCTCCATGCGCACTCGACAAAACGCCCGTATTTACGCAATGGTCAGCTATGCCATCCTCATCAATCCCTACGCTACATTAGGAAGCGTATGCGAGCCCAAAGAGACAGAGAAGCCGTGGCTTTCTGCCCCCCTTCCATAGCCCATGCTCTAAAAAATATAACTGCTTCGACTGAGAGTTCAACCCAGGAGTATGACGCCACGAGCTGCTCCGCAGCGTTGATGTTAATGTTCCTCCGCTTGTGCCTCATAGATATTTGACATTATAACAAAAAAAAGAAAATGAAAATGAAGAAGAAAGGAGCAAAGACACAACTGGGGTTGGTGTCGGTCTTGCTCCGTCAAAAAAGGGGGGATGGTCGAAGACGAAAAGAAGCAAGCGCATTCAGTATGGAAGTCTCCCTATTCAGGAATAGACGCTTCGGGCTGGCCCTCGTCCCTCTTAGCGGCCCAGTTGTTCCAGCTCTGTAGTAACCAGCTAGCTCGCTTGTTGCCCTCCTTGACCGCATCAGGGTTGTCCTGAACCAGTCTCAAAAGCCGAGGTTTGCCACCAGCGAAGGTCGTCTGCTTGTCAATCTGGGACCGAGGAGGTGACTGTGATGGTGGAGTTGACGTCGACAATTCTCCCGAGTCTCCGCTGATGCTGGATGTTTCGCTCCTCATGCCAGGGAAGTTGCCGGATGAAGCCTGACTTCCACTGGTGTTACGAGGTGCGGAGGTGGGATTACTGGTATCGCTGCCAGGAGCCGCGAACAGGGACTGCGAATGCCGCGGGTTGCCGATTGGTGGTGATATAAGTCCGTCTGTCCCCCTGGACAGATGGCTAACCAAACCGCCGGCGCCAGTGAACTGCTCACTTTGTGGCCGCCCTCGCCTCGTACTTGCCGAACGTCCCAAGTTCCCAATAGGAATTCGGGGAGCCGTATCTGGGTCGGTATGGGCCGAGTTAGTAGCCGATGGCATAAAGGACAGTGGCCGCGCTTTCGGTGGATTAGTCTTCGTCGAGGCAACCATGGAAGACACAGCTCGTTGAAGGAACGCGGCGGCGCCGTTGAGCTGTTGCTCAAATCCTGGAGCAGCCGGAAGATCTTTGTTCGTATCGAGTAAGCCCGGCTTCGACTCCCCAGACTGATTGAGTATCGCTTCAAAGCCCTTGTGTTGCAGCAGGCGTTCGATAATCTTGTTAATATACAGCGTGAGTGCCTTGTTCTGCTCTTTCAGGGATTTGACCTCGGCCTCGAGGCGATGAAAGCCCTCACTCTCAGCCTCGGTGGCATCTGACAGCTCGTCCGCAAGGCTCGAGGCTCCGCCCTTTCCTTCGAGCGCATCGAGCGCATCCTGGTTGGCATTGGAACTCATGTAGCTGAAGTCGCTCTGACCAAAGTCGCCCTTAAGTGTCCTCTCCTGCAGTAACAGCTGGTAGCTCTCATTGTCGTCCAAAAGTCGTGCGTTGGCCACACGGGCTTCCATGAGCAGGCGCTCGACTTCCTGAAGCTTTCCGCCGCCCTTGTTCTCCGATTCAACCAATTTGATTTGCGCCTCTGCAAGTTCAAGCCTTAGTGATTCAATCAGCTTGTCCTTTTGAAGAATGAGCTTGGAGCTGTTCTTGGAGTCGCTGCGTTGGAGTGTCGAGGGAGGAGCAAAATTGCTGCCATCGAGAGCCGGTGATATATGCCCTAGAGTTCGAAAGCGGTCAGCCACATGTCAAGCTACATGCTGATATGGCAATTTCAGGGGGATGATGAATGGTGAATAGCGCGAGGGGGAGTCCAAAGTTTCTTACCTTGCCTCGGTTGCTTGGCATCATCATCGGTAGTGATATTTCTCTGCGCCAGGCTGTCCTTTAACCTTTGGATAACTGCCTGCATCTCTTCTTCCCTGTTCGCCAGCTCCTCTTTCTCCTTGAGAATGGCACTGCGCTCCGATTCATATATACTCTCGGTTTCGCGGATCTGACGAGTTGCCTCTCTCTTCTCATTCCGCAGAGCCTCGATTTGTTCCTCGTTCTCGTGTAATTTCTCTTCCCACTTGGCGGCGTCCCGTAGTGCTTCGTCCAACTTGGACTGCAGGACATCTACTTGTGTCCGGAATCGCTCTGATGTCCTTTCTTCCCTCTGCAAACGCTGCTGTAAATCCTCGGCTGCCGAAGCAGCCTCTGCGCGAACATCAGACGAGTCTCTCCGCCCGGCAGTTGCACGAGCAGAAGCGGGCGTGCCGCTGCGCACCGATCTGTTGCGAGCATGTCCTACTGGGGTGGACGACCTCTGAGCCGCGTTGCGCGATGGCGATGTTCCTGGCGAAGGAGGGCCTGTTTCGGCGGCGGAGACTCGCCCTACACCGCTAGAAAGTGGCTTCCTGGCACTGGCCGTCGACGACATCGTTACGGTTAAGGGGGCTGTGAGGTCGTGTTACAAAAAGCAAAGTCGAAAGGCCGAAGTGATCTGTGACGACGATGAGAAAGGCAAGGTTGCGACAGCGCTGAGCGCAACAAGAACGTGGTGGTGTTGTCCAAAGACGGTCGAGCGTTTTCGTAATGCGACAGCCGAGTGGCTACTATCGTGGAATTGCAACCCACTTGACGGCCGGTTGATTGCGAACGAGAATGTTCAGCGCTCCCAGGTCGTATTGACATGGATGATACGCATGTATCGCAATAACAAAGACGGACAAACCAAGGACCAAGCATGGGCAGAAGGAGCACCATACAATTGCTAGTTGAAACAAAGCAGTTTCTCCTCTACTACGCCGGGATCCGACGACTCTCTTCTACTCCGTACCACGCGGCCTTCGCAAGGATCCACCTGCTTTGCTTTGGCTTGCTTAGCTTTGCTTTGTTGCTTGGATGCATAACAAATGCTGCCACGTTGGATCGCTTGTTGATGGCTGCCCGCCAGTCCTGCGTCGGAACAATATTCACAGCGGATCCACTGCGTTCCGATTAAGATTGGTCCAAAAACGTATTGATGCCGTCAAATGACAGGTATGCAATACAACAGGTCGACTAGTGGCAGGCGCGAAACGAAGACAAACGGGCACATGCTAGCTTTGTCACCGCGCGCCATCCCATCTTGTTCCGCGCCAGTCGAGGTTTGCCCGTACTTGGTAAATATTAAACAGTCGTGAGGGCAGATCTTGTGCCTTCCCGCTCCAGACCCCTCTTGGCGAATGGCGAATAACGAATGGGCACTTGGACAGGACGCTTTCTCTGCGTGAATCGCATCCTCCCCACTTTGCAAATTACGGAGGGTCAAGGCATCGTTTGGGCCTCGTGGAACATCGATGGAGATTTGCCAACGCATGGAGACTTGGTAAAATAAGGCTATGATACCCTCATCAATTAAGCCCAATCTACAGCCGTGCTTGTATTAGGCGTGACAAGGTTGTTGCGTCCACACAGTCTCTCATGCAGCACGCCCCCTCGGTACGATGCAACCAACGTTGTTTTCATAAATGACTGCAACATCTAAAGATTCGTTCGTCCATGTAGACACTTTGTCCTGGATAATCTCGATGACGCTGAGTACACCACCAAAAACATCTCCCGACACATCAATCGCGTCCCTCTGTGAAGAGCGATGGCGAGAGAGGCGAGCGAGAATTTGCATCTCAGTCTTGACATTGGACGACGTAGATTGTGACCGTCGTCAGCTACTTCAATTTTGCCAGTGACAGTTGCGGACCGTCAAGGCCAGTCCTCAGCAAAGATTATTTTCGAAAACATTTGGACAGCAGACTTCGCTTTCATACAGAATATGCCGCTGTATTTTGAAGTTATATAACCCCTAGTGTGACTTCCAAACGCCATGAAAATCGAAGCATCAAGATCTTTAAGCTTGTTGATCGCTAAGAATGTCGGAGTCACCGGCATCGAGAATAGCCAACGTAGAGCAACGGAAGAGCTTGCCGCATGCAGTGCCAAGCTCAATCTGATAATGGGTTGAAGTCAGCAAGAGTAAACCCTCCAAAGTCCGCAAACAGACTTCTTCTCTGGGTGATTTGCGAGATGTAACAATCTCTGCAGCACATAACCTTGGTCTTCAGGCCTAAGCCGACCGAAGGAGAACGCCAAAAACGAAGAGAATGGCGGATTCTTTTCCATTACACACGCATGATGAAAGAAAACTTGCCGTCACTTACGTTGTTCCCGGCGAAGTGATGGATGCTCGATTTCGAAAGCATGCTGTAGTATTCCAATTCGCTTTTGCGCAATGGGGGCGTGTTGCCTTTCATGTCTTCAGCATTCACTGGTCTTTCTGCGGCGCGTTGCGGAATGTAGCTTACCAGCTAGTATGATCAACTTGGCTTTGCCAGCGCGAAGGGCCTTTAGACTCTGTGAAATGTCAGCGCCGAAACGAATAGATCGACTCTGACATTCTTGCTTACCGACTTGTAGCCAAGTACAACGCGACCGGACTTCATCACAAGCGCAAGCTTGGAGTTGATAGACTGAGCGTCTCTCTTCGATTTTTTTTGGGGAGCCATCTTGCTTGACTGTGTGTTGTCGATGATCCAAGTCTTGGAAGTCGTCGTCAACTCTTGTGAGGGGAAGCGTCCAGCCCAATGATGACAAAGATGTGCCCGACTGTCGAGTTCTCGTCGGTGGCGGGAGATAAAGAATGCGTAACAAATTATCATCGATTAAACGCAGCAAGTACAATTTCACGAGCCCTCGCACCACAGAGGGAGAATAAGCGGGGCAAGTTCAGCTCTCCCTGTCCAACCACGGCCCACCATTTGCCGACCAACCCTAAAGTACCGAAGATTAGACGGCCGCTAACAACCTGGCTTACGAAGAAGTTGCTTTGAAATCAAAAGTGGTGCGTTCTTGCTTTGATCGAGACTGGATTCGAGTCACCGGCGATCAGCCAACTCTTGTCCTAAACATATCACTGTCCACCAGAGAATCAGGAAATTTTGGCAAGATGGCTCGTCGTCCGGCTCGCTGCTACCGTTACTGCAAGAACAAGGTAAGAGTTGAAAAACGTAATGGAGATGCACTCTGGCCGTGACGACAGGCATTTTGGTCCGTTTTACGCAGCTCGAAAGGCACAGAATGTTGGGCTGCGTATTGCGACGCAATCGCGCCGCCTGACTTTCAGTACGCAAAGACATGGCTAATTTTCTACTTTCTATAGCCGTTCCCCAAGTCGCGCTTCAACCGTGGTGTACCCGATCCAAAGATCAAGATCTTCGATCTGGGCCGAAAGCGTGCCAATGTCGATGATTTCCCGCTATGCATCCACCTCGTTTCCAATGAATACGAACAGCTGAGCTCTGAAGCCCTCGAGGCTGCCCGAATTTGCGCCAACAAGTATCTCGTCAAGCACTCCGGCAAAGAAGGGTTCCATCTCCGCGTTCGCGCTCACCCGTTCCACGTCGTCCGTATCAACAAGATGTTGTCTTGCGCTGGTGCCGATAGACTGCAGACCGGCATGCGTGGTGCTTGGGGCAAGCCCAACGGTACTGTGGCCCGTGTCAACATTGGTCAGATTATTATGAGTGTTCGAACGCGAGACTCCAGTATGTCAGCCCTGCATCGTACTTCTTTAGGCATAAATAGCCTTCTAATGTCGCAACAACAGACCGCGCACTGGCTCTCGAGGCTCTTCGACGATCCCAGTACAAGTTCCCTGGTCGTCAAAAAATCATCATCTCCAAGAATTGGGGCTTCACCCCTCTTCGTCGGGATGAATACCTCGAGCGCAAAGCCGCCGGTCGCGTCAAGGTTGATGGTGCCTATGTGCAATTCTTAAGCAATCACGGTTCTTTGGAGCAGAACTTGCGTCGTTTCCCTGATGCTTTCACTGCCTAGATGAATGTTGCTTGTCTTGGGTTCAGAATGGCGTCATATTGGCATGTGTGACAAAGGTCTCTCGAGATAGCGTGGCCGCCGTCGGCAAATTAAGTTTTTCGCGTTTGCGATACATGTAGCATATTGGACTTGAACAAGTGTGACGTTGTCTCCCCACGAAGCATGATGGCGATGAAAGGCTTACGCTATGCGTCCTACTCGCGATAGTCTTGGAGTTCTCCTTAGGAGTTGGCTTTGAGAGGTATGAGTGACTTATCAATCACAAAGAATTTCGATCTCTCGAGTAGCACTTCCACCCACGAATGCCGCAAGCCAGGATGTAGTCAGGCCACAAATCTGGCTGACCGACTATCCTATGGCTGGACGCTTTTCAAATTAAAAAAAAAATGAAGTGCGGACACTTACAACTGAGGTCACCTACTGCTCATTATGCCTGTGAACTTGGCGAAACGACCAGTGCTCAGTTTTTCGTCGAACACTGCTCGCCGTTATACTTTAACCTTCCCCTGCACACTACGGAATAGAAGCGATTGAAATTAAGGTCGTTTGACGGCTCTGTCAAACAATCAAAAATGAACGCTCAGCTCGATGTGCAGCAGTATTAGGACTTGATATTGGACGTCAACGGGGCGTGCCTGATTTGCCAAGAGCCAGAGGCTTCGAAAGTTAAAACGATTGGCACATATCCCTCCAGATTATAGGCCTTGGTCGGCCCTGGAACCAAGTGACTAGCGTCTCTACCACTGCAGCTCTGAAGGCCCAAGACAGCTAGCTTCTACGGGACCTCTGAAGTCAAACTTCACCTGCTGTCTATCTCGCCGTACCTCCTATTGAAAGCGGCGAGGGCTTCGAGTGGTTTGCACATGTACGTAACAATGCGATGGAAGGATAAGCTGAGCACCCGTATGCGAGCTCGCCGGGAATGACGCATCTGTTGGGCCAATCGATCTGCGAGGGGAAAGCTAGAAAGAGTGAGAGGTCAGGCGCGCCGTCATCGATACTGCGCAGGGTTACAGGATGAAAAGCGCCGTCAATCCCTTGCCAAGTGCTCTGTGCAATCTGAACCAATCTGAACCAATCAACCTGTCCCATGTCGGCCGAATGCTCAAAACACGAGGTAAACGTCCAGACTTGCTGCGTGCCTTTCAATTATGCTTTAATGACTTGCAATAGCTGCACACACTTCCTGAAGGGCGCACCTTCCTTTCGGCCGTCCTAATAAGGCCAGTAGGGCGCGACTGGAACCGGACGTTTCACGTCTTGGTACATATCATAGTACGCAACGCAAGAGCGGAAGGCAATGTAACGGGAGACAACTTGTTGGTCAGCTGTCCCATCACACACAACAAATAGCTTCGCTGGATGCGCCGTACGAGACAAGGGTTCAACAAAAAAGACGTCAGAGGGGTGCTGAGTGTGATCCGTGTTTTCCGTTACCCCGTAACAATACTCGCACGATAGCGGGTGGCGTTGCTTGTCTTTACTTGCGCTTCCTCTCCTCGACCAAGGAAGCTCAACTTGGACTCCGTACAGCCATGACGGAACCAGGCAGGTGCACAACTCACAAGAGAGCAGCCAATAGCAAGTACTGTACTCCGTACTCCGTACTACTCGAGCAAGGCACATGGGGCTTGTTTGGGTGTCTGATGGAGCGATTGCATGTATAAACGTTGCACCGGCGTGCTGGCCTGTCTCACTATGCCGTAGAGCACACAGCCAGCTCGGGTCACGTCGCCACCCGATGAAGGTCTGTGTGCCTTTGAGGCGCAGGAGGACGGATACCACGGTCACGTCTCGGAGAGTAGACGCCCGCATAGCGACTCGAAATGAGACCAATTTGGTGCGTTCATCGGACAATGCCTGATGCTGTCGAAAATTGACGTGACTCATTGCGGCAGAGTTACGCGACTCCAAGAGGGGAGCAGATGGGCCGTTTCGTGACCAGGTGTATCACTGTTCGGTCACGCGAGTCGAGGCGCCCAAACCCCGACTCCTCCCCCCCATTCGATTGCCCGCAGATCGTCTTGGGGTCGATTAGGTCCTCAGTCAGGCCACCTATGCAGTGGTTCCAAGCGTCGGCTGGCACCCCACCGCCCTTGAATTGAAGCAGGTGGTGCGAATGACGCCTAACGTCCCAACAGAGGAGCGATTAGGAGCGCTGCCAACAGCAGCCTCAGTCATCCCCGCTCACCGCACCGCATCGACGTGACGCTAATCTAACGCGGCGCTCCCTCACTTATTACTCGTCAACTCGTCACCTGTCACGCTGGGGATGCACACCCTCTCTCTCTCTATCGCGTTCTTTTTTCTTCCCTGCCCTGGAACAAGACACGAGCTGCATCAAATATACAATCGTAAATCCTCCCGCCTCTGCAATTTTGCCTGTTAACAAGCGCTTCCGAACGCCGCATTCGCATACCTTATCGACTACCAGGCTCGGAACCCACTAATCTAACTCCCTCGTAAGCGTTTCGACAGATAGCGCCCTTATCGCATCATCTGCATACTTCAAAGTACACACCTATCTATCTGCTTTGGTCACCCAGCCGACAACTGGCTGCCTTCATCCGCAGAGCGACGTGTCAGAGTCGCCACTGCTGTCTCCTCTTCATCTTGAGCCACGATGGCTTTCCAACAGTCAACGAGACAAAGCTCGCAGCGGGTAGCTCGCCCGCTCAGTACTCGGCGTGATGGCGTCGTTGTTCAACCGAGACCCTCGTCACTGGAGCGAAGGGAGGAGGAATCGCAGACCTGGGTCCTCTTCTCGCCGCCCACCGAAATCACCACGACATCATACCTTTCTGAGTCGGTGCAGTCATTAGAAACACCTGGACGATCACGACTTAGCGATCTGGGTAGCTTGAACACCGCTGCGCGATCTGAAGACGCATTGGAAGCCCTGCCTCCTGGTTCCGCCTTATCTGCTCTCGGAGATCAAGTCGGAGACGAAGACGCTGAGCTCGACAGCCTCGACAGTCACCTCCCCGAGTTTTTATCTCTTCCCGGCGCAAATTTATCGCATAGAGGCAGTCAACAGGCTGCCGCTCCTGTTTTTCCTTCACACGACGGCCTGGGCTCATTCCGATTAGACCTTCCGATCTTGGGTGCCGAAGCCCGTGATCAAATCTACCAGTTTGAAAAGTTCAACCCGCGCAAAATTCGCCGGACATTTGAAAGCTTTGACCATTTACACCTGAATTTGGAACAAACCCAAGAGCAAGCGGACGAAAAGCGACAGCGCATAGAGGCATGGCGCATGGAACACAGCCGTGTTCTTCTCGACGAGGTGCAGCGTGAAACGAGACGACGCAAAAAGTCGGTCGCTTCAATACATCGCACGAAGCGGCCTTCAGAAAAAGAGTCTGATTCACTCCCGTGGCATGATGAGGAAGCATATCAGAATGATGACGCTCAAGACGGGCTCATTGCGAGACTTACTCGTAGGGTAGTCAAAGATCTTTTGGGTATAGACGATACCACACTGGCTATTCTCCTGGGCGAAGAGCTGCCTGATGAACTCAAGGCCTACATGTCCCATGATGGCCGAGCATCTGGACCTGGTGTCCAGTCGATAGCGACTGTCGCAGACGAACCGTCATGGCAAGCGCGCATCTTGGAAAGGCTCTCTTGGGAGCTGGGCTTGCTCATCAACCATCTGTCGCCTCATCCTGGCGCCTTTGCCACATTTGCAAAGGTACACCACATGCCACTCCCGTACGCCGGATTGCCAATCATACCTGAGATCAACGACGCGGGCGCATTGCCCCTCAATACGGAGACAAGGCGAGTAAGGCAGCCTTCCATGCCCGAGTTTCAGCCAACGATGCAACGTCATTCACAGTCCATGGCCACGATTGGTCGTAGAAACTCGGGCCACGGCTGGGCAGCTGATGCCGAGATGGCCGATGGTGACTTCACCAAGGAAGAGTGGGAGCAGAGTTTGGACGTCAAGCTCGTATTTCGATACGTGGTGTCCAGGTTCACATCACGGTCCAACACTTCAACAACCCCAGCATCTCACCACACCACGCCGGCCCAGCAAGACCATGCCGCCAAGATTGCCCGCATAAGGCAGCATCACCCCCTTACCGCGCGGAATCGGCCTGGCGAACGACGTTCCTTAAAAGGCGCAACGCCTAGCAGCCCGGCCGCACTCCGCCACCCAAGCAGCTGCGCCAGCCACAGCACTCGACGATCCGCCCGAAGAAGCAGTTGCTCATCAATGCACTACTGGGACATTGGTGGTTCTCTTGGAACAGGCTCGGTCATTGCCTCGAACGGCCCGATGGGAAGCTGGGGAGAGGTTTGAGGATGGCCAGTATATATGGCAGATGCATGGGCATGTACCCTTCCGCCATTGTAATAAAAAAGAAGCAGCGGCGGCCTTTCCCGGGGCATAACTCACAATGGGTTTTGAGTCGACGGGTCTGGAATCCGGAATGGCGCGTAAAGATCGGGAGCCGGAGCACATGAAAGTGTAGATACATTCGCGAGAGAACCCTTCTCTTCCTTTTCCACCTATGTACAAAGTTAGACAGACAGTATGGGCTCAGGTCCCTTGGTGCCTGGAATAGACAGACGTCTTTACTCTTCTGATAACCATGGTTTCTCAAGCGCACGTTCTAGAAACTGGCAGGACTAGAGCCAAGGTTTCATAAAGCATGTACGATCCCTAACACGGACGCGAGGCGTTCTGGGGACATCCCGACTGAGCTTGTCACAGTTCTCGCTGTCAATACGACTCGAGCTGTGGGGTGAGGACGTACATTTTAAGATGATGGATGTCCGTCTGCTGGTGGCTCGACAGGATGACTCGTGTCTTGGCATCATCAGCATTATTTTTGGTGATGGAGGCAAAAGGCATGCGAAAGGAAGATCGTCTACGATACATAAGTAATGTTGAGGTATCATCTGCATCGACTTTGAGCATATACTGCATTTGCCTGACTGGACAATGTTCGACATGTGATAACTCTAGCACAGTGGTGGCCGCAGTGCCGCGTTTGGCGGCGCCACTTGTGCTAATAAACAAAGATGACATTTTAGTGTTTCTTTGGGGAGCCTCACAAGCCGGCCTTCCCGACGACTGACAACGGAATTCGCCGATGCGCCGGCAGATGCATTCATTCATGGGCTCCCCGCCCGAAATTAGCACATCTAGAGTTGAACGTCTGATGGTGGTCGCGAGCATGATGGGCACGAATACATGCAGCGGGGTGGCACAAAGGCCTCGGCTGAGTTTCGGAATGGTCGGGGCCCGAGATATACGAAGACTGTGCCTCCATGCATGCGCGATACCAGGCTAATTGGATTAACCGGCTGGAAGGAGCCAACGGAGGATCGGGACAAGGCTCAGGTGGCAGTGTCATTCCTTCCCTCTGAACAATACCATGATTTGGTCCACATCTGGCATCCAAGCACGCATGCAAGACAAAAAAGGCAGAATGCAAGGCGTCAACTTGAAACCCGATAGGCTTGCAGCGGGCCATGGGGGGCGAGAGGAGGCGAGAGGAGGGGGGGGCCAGGTGATCATTTTGTAACAATTCCCAAGAATGTGTCGGCCGCCGGTGCCGGAGACGGCAACAGAGGATTCAGGAGGGCCAATCCGCCGCGCGTGGCTGGCCGTGTGGGGCGTTGGTTGGTTCGCCCAGCGCGCAACTGCCACCGCACGGTACCTGCTGGAAGCCCGCGGCACCAGACCGCATCCATGCAACTTGATCCGTCTTTACCGTTGTGTGCCAGGAACCGCATGCATGACTGACTGGGCCCAAACCCGGCTGTTGCGTTTTGTACCGAGTAGAGCGCCTCTTCTCCCAGTCTTATGGTGCATTGTTCTTCCAAACGCTTCGCTATCACTCGGCTTTTTTCTTACTTTTTGGTTTTCCTTTTTTTTTTTTTTTTTTTTCCATCTTCCCCCCACCCTTCTGTCTCATACAAACGTCCGACCTCCCACTCGCTTTTCCCACTGCTCGTCCAGGCTGCTGGCAGCGGCGACGTCTTTTTGCTTGTCTCGACGCGCTCGTAGCTGGCCTATCTTGCCTCTGTGACCGAACAACGGAAAACAAGGAGGACGAGAAAGAAGAAGCGGTCCTCCGGGCACCCCACAGGAAATACGTCGTCGTCCCGCTGCCACTCCGTATACATCTCGCATCCCTGTCATCAGGGTCCTGCAGGACTTGGCCGCCGATCGCATCACGAGATCTACACTCGACGAGTTGTCACGATTCAATTACCTCTCCACGGCTGTTCGCTTTCATTTTCGCCTCCGCTGTCGCCTTCCCAGCGACGCCCGCCTTTCTTCGCCAATTCCATCCTCCGCCTGTCGTTTCCCACGATTCTCCTCTTCGCCCCCCCGCGTCCCCTCGCATGCAAACACACTGGAGAGAATCCCCGGTTCCACAGCCACTCGGGGACCACAACGAATTGACAATCATAGACCGAGCACCATGGTTTGGCTACGCCGCGGCGGCATCGTCGTGTGCCTGCTGCTCATCGCCTCATTTATCGCCTGGTTTGTGCCGCGCATGCTCGATCCGACGAATCACGGACCGGCCAGACAAGCTCGTGACAGCCTCTGGGTGAGCAGTAGTCCTTACTGGATCGACCGACAGCTGTGTCGCTGGCTCAGCCTATGCGGTCTGCATCACTTGCGGCGTGATCCAGCTGCTCTCTCCAACTTCAAATTCCCCTCGACTTCGTCACACGACCAACAAGTCTGGAGCGAACTTCGCAAAAGATACGATGCGCCTCGGTCGTGGGAAGAGGACACGTCCGATCGTGCCGCCTCCTCACGCCGGCGCAATCACAAGAGCAACTCGTCGCAGAGGCGAAAGGTTCTCCAGGACGTTCCCGACTACGTCATCAAACACGCACCTCTCGTGCACCTATACTCGGGCGAGCAGTTCTGGCCGTCAGACATCCGCGAGCACGTGCAACATATGGAGGTTGTGGTCAACGAGGAAGTCGTCAACGTCAGCGAGAAGCTGACGCTCAACAACTTAAACATCCTCAACGATTACCAGGGCGTTGTGACCTTGCACAGCCTGGACGACGTCGAGACTCGGCCGACCTGGCTACACAGTCACGATAACATGCCCAACCCCTTTGACGATGACGGCGATGGCGACAATCGAGGGGACGGCACCAATGGAGGCCCACCGCCGCCTCATGGCGAACGCACGTCCTGGTTCGATGTCAATAAGGATCGTCCCCTGCACAGAATCGTGAGCCCGCTGCCTCGGCACCGCCAAACTCAACAACAGCTGCTGAATTCCGAGTCTCACGTGCTCAAACGCCGTGGCCACAAGCCCGACGACAACGGATACTCCCAGGCGCCAGCTGTCCTCGTACTGGTCGACAAAGGTTCCGGTGTCCTCGATGCCTTCTGGTTTTTCTTCTACTCGTACAACCTGGGCCAGACCGTCCTCGGCATCCGGTTCGGCAACCACGTCGGCGACTGGGAACACTGCATGGTTCGCTTCGAGCACGGCGTTCCTCGCGGCATCTTCTTCTCCGAGCACGAGGGCGGCCAGGCCTACGCATGGCAGGCCGTGGAAAAGCGCGGCCAGCGCCCCGTCATCTACTCGGCCGTCGGCTCGCACGCCATGTACGCGACGCCCGGCGAGCACCCCTACGTGCTCCCGTTCAAGATGCTCAAAGACGTCAGCGACCGCGGCCCCCTCTGGGACCCGGCCCTCAACAACTACGCCTACCACTACGACTACAAGCTCGAGAACCACACCCAGCTCGACGAGGAGATGGTGTCCATCGAGGACAGAGACAAGGACAAGCGGCCCAGTCTCGTCCCCGCGGCCGGCAACCCCGACGCGCCCACATCCTGGTTCCACTTCGACGGGTACTGGGGAGACCGCACCTACACGCTGGCTGACATGCGCCAATGGCGTCTCTTCGGCCAGTACCACTACGTGACGGGTCCAACCGGGCCCAAGTTCAAACTCCTCAACCGATCCAACATGTGTCAGCGCCCGCAATGTCGGATCCTGTACAAGCTCGACCCAAAAGGCACATGGTACTGAACAACGCCTTTGATACACCTAGATGGTATTTTTCCTTACTCCAGCACCAGCATAAGATTCGAGCGAAATGGTCTTTTTCTCACGGGGATAGTTTTTTCCTTTTTGTTCGCTCCAGAGGCGCGTATAGACATGGGTGTTGGGATGCAACAGTAAAAAAACCGGTCGCCATGACCGTGGTGTTCACGTGCCCGAGTACAGGGACTTGATACCCTTGATGCGGCGGTACGGAGTTTGGGGCTGCACCGATATGTATATAGACAGTATCGATACGTAGTCCATATAATTTTATTTGGGTTATCGGCCCGTGGGTTTTGTGCCAAAGTAGAGAGAGGGGTGATGTGCCGCGCGATATAAAGCAGGCACACTAGCGATACTCGGGTGCCAACAGATGTAGCGTTTATTGTTGTGTTCTTATATGGAGAAAAGAAGATATACAAAACCCATGATGGGCTACATGGCCATGGAAATGTTCAAGAAAGCGGAGAGTGAAGAATGGAGAAGAGACCATCTTGCCGAGCCCTCCAAAACAAACACAAATCAGCCCTCGTATCAACGCTACCTTGCTGATGAGATGCGATGAGTATCCCGCACACTTGACGCCCTATAAAAAGAATTACATGTCATCACGTACATTCCCGTTGTGAAAACGTGGATAAAATCCCCGTCATTAGCAACGGGCTCATTCGTCCTCGTGAATGTGAAAGCCCTCCGTGGCTGGATACTCGGACGGTTGGCTACTGGCGTTGCTATGCTGATCTACATCTTGGGGGTCGATGTTCTCGATGTCTGACGCGAGAGCCTGGTCCTCGATTCCCGGCCACACCTCGTCTTCGGGTTGTGGCTGCTGTTGTCTGAACTGTGTGCTGCGGCTCGTGGGTATCGTGGCAGTCACTACCATCTCGTTGGTGGAAGCGCTGCTGTCGCTGTCGCTGTCGCTGCCATCGTCCTCGTCCATATCATGGGAGCCGTCCGAGTCGCTCTGGTACATGCCCATGTTGAACACGTCTTCGGCGGCAAGGACGTCTGTCGTGCTCCGTGCAATGCTGTGGCCTCTGATCGGTCGTAGTTCTTGCAGAGGCGCATTGCTGTAGGGCGTGGCGTACGCGAGCGGCGTGATGCCTCGAGAGACGCGGCGTTCAACCGGCATAGGGCTGGGTGAGGCAGTCCAGCGCGGAGTGCGTGCATAGCTGGGGGAACGCGTGCTGCGACGTCGCTTTTGGACGCCCGAATGGCGCGCGCCGCGGGTGGCGGGCGATGTTTGTCTTGCTCCTCCACGTCCGGAAGAGGGAGTCGGAGTTGTTGCCGTGTTTTCGCCCTGGGGCGGAACAGAAGGCGTCCGATCGTGAGGCGTTCTCTGTGCCCGACGGCCGGCCATGGTCGGAAAGAATGGCAATGCGGCGAGGGGACCGCTGATTCGCCTCGAAATTTGCCTGGGAGGGCCATGGGTGCTGGATTTATGCGTTCTTAAGCCAACTGGTGCACTCGGAGATGCATCCAATTGGTCGATATGAGCCCAGCAGTGATCCGACGACATTCCACCTTCGTCTCTATTTTCCGAGAGCACAGGAGCTTCTGGAACGACACATTCCAATTCTCGGATGCGCTGCCAGTCCCATCCAGACTCGTAGGCTTCCAAGTCTTGGACATAGGCATCGGGGTGCGTGATGAATAGTCGCGGCTCAGGACCCCTCATGACGACCGAGTGCAGAAAGGCCACGTCCCACAGGGCCGGCGTTAGCATCTCGGCAACTTTCAAGAATCGGAGACGCGAGTCCTTGTGAACCTTCCGAAGGGGCACCCAAAGCTCCTGCAATCCAAGACAGCTCGACTGTGTAGCGTCGTGCAGGAAATGTCGAGGCCTGATGTCCATACTGCTAAACAGTGACCCAAAGGCATTATTGATAGCCTCGTGCACACTCCTCGCGCTGTGGCCGCGGAAAGACACGGTTCTTATCAAGCCGCGGCTCCGAAGTCTTCTGTCGGGGACACTTTTGCCACTGCAGGCACGAGGGTGTAGTCGGTCGGCATTTGTGCCGCTTTCGTCTGCCCAGCCGCCATCATCGGGAGTCTGCGTGTACGCCACACTGCTCAGAGTCCTGGGAATTTGAGACCAGTCGTCATTGCTAATAGCAGCTTCCGTCTTGAACTGTGACAGGTCTTGCCAAAGTCGCTGGAGGGGAAAGGGTAGGAACACAACCTCGACAGTCCAAGCATGCGCGACCGAGGGCATATGCGACATGATGTGAGTAACTTGAGACTCAAGACTGCCAATACGCGACATGAGGTCGTGAGTATGGAGAGAGCCCGTGACAGTGCTTGCATTGCTAGCCGCAACAACGTCGTCGTCAACGTCGCCTTGCTTGTGCGACGAAGTGGCGGCTTCGATGGCCTTTTCCGCGCCCTCCATCTTCTGCTCGAGCTCCGTCACTCGCAGGTCCATATGGTCATGCCTTTCTGCGCATTCTTCGTGGCCACTAGCAGTAAATGATCTGGTTTCTAGGCAATCCAGCCGCTGCTCGTGACCACTGACAGTGTCAGACAGGTTTCGAAATGCCTTGCTTGTCAGCCCATGGCGATGACCGGCCGCCATCTTGGGGTCCGTCTGCGTTGCCGTACCAGACGGGGGCTCCAAACCACCTGGTTGTTCCTCAGCCAGCGAGACCAGAGCAAGAGATCCGTCTGAAACAGCAGGATCTCGCGGTACATGACGAGCTCGGGCCTGCGTCGTGTCATGCGGGCCGCCTTGCTGCACATTCGACGTGGGGGCTTTGAGTGTGTTGAGACCTCTGCCTGCAAATGGCCTCAGATACCTGGCACGTGCGGAGGAAGTCGTCGAGGCTGTTTGAGACATGGGCACCAGGAGTCGAGGGTTCAAGGGATGGGCTGCTGGGGGTTGAATCGCCGCCTGTCCAGGATGGCCGATATTTCCCGGCGGCGTCTGGATGAAGTCGGTCCAAGCCAAGGTGTCGGGCATAGAAGCAGGAGCCTGCGTATTGCCGCCCTGCAGCCCCAGCGCTTCTTCGGGAACGTCGTGGATGAAGGACAATGACGACGCTGTGCTGAAGGCGGTCAGATCTAGGGGCACATGCGTAGGGGCAGATCTCAAGAACGCATCCACGACGGGGCTCAGAGGCTCGCGCGAATGCACCAGCCTCTCATTCTCCTGCCCGACGACAGTCAATGGATGGCTGCTGGGACCTTGGTCGTGATAGCACGCATGGTGGGCACACATGCACCATCCCGTCTGGTCGCTGCCCACATTCGGGACAGGCCAGAAGCGCCGGCAGCCGCATGTCGATCCGTTGATACCGGAACTCAGATCGACATAGTGACAGCTCCCGCTAGGCAGACACAGTTGTTGACGTGATGGATCGACATCGTTGAAGATTTCGAAGGAGCCGGGCCTTGCGCCAGCCATTTGCTGCTGGGCGGCGGCTCGGCAAAGTTTTGTCGTTGGGCTGCGTCTGGTGTTTGGGCCTATGTCATGGCGGTGCTTGAGCCCGAGAAGACGGCCGCAGTCGAGAATGAGGGTAGTTCGAGATGATATCGGCGGTAGCTCAACAAGTATGTGACTGGCGAGCATGGACGCTCAGAGCTCTCTGGAGGGCGGCGAAGAGGCGACCCGGCGAGAAGACGCGACCAATCCATACAAACACGGTCGGTATGGACGATGGCGACCTGGACGAGGCGACAGGCGATGGGAGAGAGGACAAGAGTGTCGTCGGTCAACTGCCATGGTGCCGTACATGAAAGCCCATGGGGTACGGAGCGCAGGCAGATATTGTCCAGCCACGGGATTGGATCTGCTGCAGGCGCAAGTGGAGCAACACCGGCGAGGAAAGAGGGAACAAGCCGCCACGCGCGCACATTTGACGCCTCGATGTCGTCGCCCGGTGGTCGTTGTCTTTCTTCTGGTCGTCCCCATCCATCACCCGTCTTCATCACCCACCCAGGAATCAAGACGCAGCCTGATCTATAAGTCACGGATTCTACCTGGAGATGCTCATGCATGTGATCCGCCGGATCAAGCAGACTTCTGCGGCTGAAATGCCTTGTTGTGTTTCATTTGCGCCCTTTTCCCCTACTACATCACTCCCTACCACCGTGTCTGCCAGACTTCTCCCCTCCCCCCTCTCCTTTATGTTATTCAAATCCTGTTCCTCCAAGCCTATCCTCAGGCGTCATGTCCTGGGCCCCGCAACTCAAGTTTGACCTATCAGCTCGAGCCGTCGGTCCACTCGCGGGAGGAAGGAATGGCCCGCCGGCTCACTGCGAACTTGCCTTGTCTGGAATAAATCATCTGTTTCGCCCCATGCAGTAGTAGCAACGCCCGTCCCAACATCGCAGCGTCTCCATCGCAGCCTCACCACACGCAGCCCCATCGAGGACCATCCTTGAGCGAATGGCGCGCACATCCGTCCACACATCATCTTGCCTTCCATCCCTGGACTGCGTCGGCTGAATCACAATATCACTGGCACAGCGTGGCCCCTAGACACCCCATAGTGACGGGCAAAGTACATCTGTGTGTCTATAGTCCCCGTGAGATATTATAAACGCTGCTGTGAGAGATATGAACATTTGTTTCAACCTGTGCACAACAGCCCCCAATGCCTCACGCATCGGACGGCCATTTTCCTCCGCCAGCGGCGAAGTGCCTGGAGCCAATAATCAGATGGCGCGGTGGCGCGCTCATATGTAGTAGTGCAGTCGGCTGCTTCTCATAATGAGTCTTGCGTCATGGGCACGCCTACAAGACCGCCCGGTGCCCTCACAGGTCGAGTATGATGCTTTCTAGTCCCTTGGCTTGCTCTTTGATGTCTCCTCGACACTCGACGGGGATTATTGTCATATGCCTTTCCGAATGTGCGTCTATACACAAACATGTCCGTCATGTTTCCTCGCTCAACACTCACAGGCGTTGCCGTCTGCATCGCTTTGTACCTGGTGCTTGTCAGGTACCTGCGGAGACATAATATTCGCAAGATTCTGCGTAAATACGCCGCCTTTGTCAAAGACCCATATTCAATGGATTACAAGACAGCATTCGATGTTCTTCACAGCGCCATCATGTACGACTTCGAAACGGCATATGCATTCAGCACCCAGTTCGCCCTGATCAAGTCGTACGCCGTGGCGCGTGGCACCAAACTTCTGACTCAGACGCGCCGTTTGACCGATCCGCAGAAAGTCGGCAGAAGATCAGAAGACACGTGTATTCTCTTGGCTGAAATCGTCATGGGTGGTATCGATAGTGATCGGGGACGCAAAGCCCTGGCCAAAATCAATTGGCTGCATCGTCAGTACAGGGGCCACATCACCAACGACGATATGCTGTATACACTGTCCTTGTTCATCTTGGAGCCCATTCGCTGGGGAGAGACTGTCGAGTGGCGAAAATGGACGCCTCTCGAGAGCGTGGCAGTCTTTACCTATTGGCGCGAGATCGGATGTCGTATGGGCATCAGCGGCATTCCCGAGACAATTCCGCAGCTCCAATGTTGGACGGAAGCATTCGCAGTCGACAACTTGGAGTTCGCTGAGAGCAACGTCGAGTGCACGACGGCGGCGCTCGATCTCTTCCTCAGACCTCTGCCCCCGCGCCTGCGCTGGATAGGGAGGCAGGTCTGCACATGCTTAGTGGAGGAGCATGTGCGTCCAATGATCGGCTTGTCGCACCCGCACTGGCTCGTTGCAGCAGTCGTTGACTCATTGCTCAGGGCCCGAGCATTTGTTGTCCGCCATTGCATGCTCCCGCGGCTGTACCGGAAAAATTATCTCGGCAGACAGGACGGAAGTGGTAGGATACGTCGAGATGTGTACGTTTTCGAGCCTTGGTATGTCGGTGAAACTTTCTGGAATTCCACGAGAAGACTGATCCCGGGCCTGGCATCGGGTCCTTTACCCGGGCCCGAATTTCTCAGTGGGGGTTATCTGCCCGAGGAGGTCGGACCGCAGGAGTACGTGGAGTCTTCGAGGCTGCCGGTCGCCCGGGAAGCAGAGGAAATGGCCGAGTATGCTCGAAAGGGGGGTGCATCTGGCAACGGCTGTCCGTTCATATTCTCTGGCTGACCCTCCGGACGTGGCAGAGAAGAGCCCAGGCCCTGAGCAGGTTTCCTGCTGTGATCAATATGACCAATTTTCGCACGGCCTGGGGTTTGTCCGTTGCTAACCCACTCGTCGCGCTGAGCAGGGGGCCTAGACATTGTGTGGAAGCTTGGACAGAGCCAACTGCCTGTTCGACTTTCTCTAGACGGGTATAAACTCTCGAGACTTGATCCTGGCTAATGGCGCAGGGCCAACAAAGTGAAACGCAGACCTATCCAAATTCCGTCGGAACCCCAGTGATCTGAGCGTACCTGCCACCGCAGAAAGGCGCGAACATTGTCGTCCACCTACCTCGAGAGGCGGAATGGAAGATGCAGATTGTGTGTCGCCTTCGGTTCCGCCTCATGAATGCTAAGGGATGTCAAACACAGGACGGCTACGGCTGTCACCATGTCCGCAAACACGGTTTTTTCTGCATGATATAAATTCATACTTTTCAGTCTCGGTTCTGCCTCTTCAATGCCCCTGCAGCACAGCAGAGCAGGGGCGTCATCTCCATCCTTGCCCGTGTTAGTGGCCGCTGTCGCCGGAATGCCGCCCGTACAACTTCCAGTCCAACATGTCCCACTGGCGTTGCTCGTAGTCAGGTTGTACTCCGCTGGGCCAGTGCACTCATATTGTCTGCAGTGAGTCAACGCATCGAGCCTCGAATGATTCATGAACCGCCTCAACGGCCGTTGATAAGCGGACGTTACCGACGCGTTCGACATCCCAATTTGCGCGGGCTCGTAGGTTTCTCGGTGAAGCCGACATATCCTTGGCAACTGAGACGTGATCAATCGGGCTTCCTTACTTCGTGCGTGAAGCATAGTCCAATATCCTCAACGAGCCGACATATGTGCAAGTAGATCTTGGTTCAATCCGCTTCTTTTGCTTGTATTCTGACGCTCTCGCGCCGGCACCTCTGCTGCTCGTGTGCGTGGAGCTGGCTGCAGTCATCATGCTCCCAGTATATTATCTCAGCGATCGCGCGGAGGAGGAAGCATCGGTGCGCCGAGTCGACTCAGCGGATCCGCCTGGGATCCGCCTTGAATTTCTCTCTTTCAACATTGCGTGGCGCATCCACACGTGTCGCAATGTCGGCTCATGACGCGCAACAAAGATTGAGAAACTTCGCAGAATGACGGGACAGATTGAGCATGCGCTGCTAAGCCGTTGATCAAATGACAGGGGGTTAGGGGGCGTGTGACAATTTTGTCAGTGGAGCGTCGGAATTGCCGAGGGCAGTCTCGCGGCGTCTGAAAACGAGCACGCGGTGCCTTCAGTGATGTGACAAGCGCTGGAGAGACACTCAAGCGAGTGAGAGTCAGCCAATGCACACAATTGGCGGTCGCGACGAAATGACCATGTTCCGCATCTGTCTGGCTCAAGTCACGTAGCCATATTCATGTTGTCTGGTTTTCGATGTCTGTGGCGTCTCCGTCTTGGTCGTCATCGCCATCGTCATCGATATCCATGCCACCTTCGTCTCCTCCTCCTTCGGCGTCGTCATCATCGTCGTCATGCTCGTTTCCGGAAATGTCTTCCCAATGCGATGGTGTCGGTGTCGATAAACCTCTGAAGTCAGGGACCGTTTGGCCGAATCCGATGGGATACTTCTCCAGTCGCTTTTCCATGCTCGTTCCCCCTCTCGGCTGCCCGGCCACCGATTTTCCCTTCTTCGCCGAGCTGGGGTTCCGCCTTCTTCGCCTCGGCTTATAGTCCAGTGCCTTCCTATCGTCCCAGTCCTTTCCCTCTGCATCAATAGCGTAAACGGTCACATGGTCCTTGTCGCCTCTCTTGAGTTTCAGAGCGATCAAGTTCTCCAGGAAACTTGTCTGCTCTGCCCTCTCTCCCGTCCTATGATTGCCGGTAGGAATTCGAATATTCCATTCCTTCTTGATATCGGCCAAGGTGTCTTGTTCCGGTATCCTTGCTTTGGGCTTCTTTTCGGTGGTCAGAATGCGCGACGACGACGCAGCAAGCAAGTCAATATCGCCGGGGAGATTTCTGAGTGCGGAAAGAGGCTTTGTATGGTCTCGCTTCGTGAGAATGACTTCTGTGCCGATAACTTCTGCCCATTGACCCTCAAAAAGTCGACCTCTGTAGGATATGATGGGATTTGGAGAGTGCAACTCGAGGATTTGAATGTCGTGAGTTTCAACGGTTTCCTGTGAAAAAGGCTTGCCCGCATCTCCAAACGTTTCGTCATCTGTCCTGCCGTTGACCTGACGCTTTGGCTTTAGCGCAGGTGCTTTTTCTTTGCCTTTGCCTTTGATGTAGCTGGTCTCACACAAGGCGGGATCGAGAGGTGGATCGTCGCTGTCGTCACCGCGCTCTTCGACGACGCGCTCGTCATTGTCATCATCGTCGACATTATCCTCGTCTCCGTCACCTTCATCATTGGCGTCCTCACGGGAACGTTGGCCTGGCGGCTGTTCTGGGGCCGCTTTGCCTAGTGATGATTCCTCATCATGCCAATTCTTGTAGTAGCCGCCTCGGCTGTGATGGTGTGGTTTCGTTGACGCCTCCTTGAACTCCGGGTACGATAATTCCAAAGTCAAGTAGAATGTCTGACGAGAGACGCCGTGTCAGCAGCAAGAGGGCTCGAATTATGTGCAGGTTTGCTGATCCAAGAGGGGATAGCCAACCTCTGTTTCTGTGGACGAATATTCGTACTCCCATTCCTCTTGTTCATCGACAGTGGCCTGTGCCAGGATCTGGTCGAGAGACAACGCCCCGGGCCTGTCTGCCGTAAAGACACCCTTTGGCCTTTCCATTGATCGACGCGAACAAGGCGAGATTGCTGGCGCAAAAGGGAAACAAAGGAACAAGCGCGAGGGGGCATCTGCAAATTTGTCGACTGCGGGCCGTAGATTCCCCGCTCATGCGATATCAGCCGATTTTGACGTTGAAAAGGCAGTCGCGCCGCCCTGCGGTATAGGTACAAATTCCCATGTCACGCTTCGCGTATAATTGAAATCGGACCAACAAGAGACGAGGTATATGGAGTTTAGCCTACTTCTTTCGTTCGACCTCGAACCATATTCGTCTAGTCTGTGGCTGATTTCGTCTGCTCTGTTTCATCCAAGTTGAGTGCTTGACTTCGATCGATTAGGCACAGAGGGGCTTGCGATGCCCCGCCATTCGCGGGATTTGCCACGGAGTTTTGCGCTGTCAGCGAAGCAGCCAGCGCCTCCACAGCAGTCGGATTTGGGCTAGATCGGGTTAGTCATTAACTCTTCGCTATGCATCTTTTTCCACCTGGATACGGAGTACACCCACTGCAACATGGAAAATAAGCATAATCCAAGTCATTAAGAACTGCGATTTCTGAGCAGGGTTTTGGAAAGGACCGGGAAAAACGCCATTCCCGCCGAGCCTGTTTTATTCGCTGGGGTGCAAAATCTCAAGTTGCGCGACCGGGTCCCGAAATGCCCTTTCAGGTAATTGAAGCGGCGATTGAGGAAGTTGCCGTGTTGGCCAAGCCCTATGGCTATCTTTGCGACATGACATCATCTGACAATGACGAGATCCTAGTCTTGTTGAATGAATGTCTTTTCTCATATCTTGCTGTCTCTCTTGCGTGATGAATAGGCTCCTTAATGAGATAGAGACCAGCAGTTGCGTGACCTCGAGCTCGTCGGCTATCGAGTCCGGCCATCGCGGTGACGACAGGGTGCAGTCGACAGGCTTACTTCGGGGCTCCGGGGGTCAAGCACTCGCTAAATTAAGCTCGGAAAGCTGCGGTGCGATCGGGGAGAGGGAGCGGCGCAGGGGAGCGAGGCCTCCTCTCCATCCACGCAGCGCATTCGACATGCTTGGCCTCTGTCGGAGTTCGGTATTTCTTCCCCCTCTTTTGGCCTCCAATATAACAAATTACACAAGAGATTTCAAAATCCAGAAAGACAATACCGGCGACACTCGACCCGTTTTCGCACCATCAAAGACCGTCACAATGGGAAATGTCCGCGAGGCCACCCTTCCCCCTCCCCCGGCAGCAACAACGCCAAGAGGGGGTCGCTCTAGCACGACAGTGGAGCAGAGCTGCGTTTAAATAGCGCCAATGCTGAAAGCAGTCCATGTCCTCCTCCGTTTCACGTGTACGCCGGGCGCGCGCAATTGCTCCGTAGCAAATCCCGCCATCGTATCTGAGGATTGAAGGTTGCATTTCTGATTGACGATGACGCCTCTGTGGGTGTCGCATGTACGAGCCACTTTTTTCTCCCTCTATCCTTTCCCCCTTGCCGGTCGTTAATCTATTTTTCTTGTGTACGGAGAACGTAGTCAGTCTAGTGTTGGGTGAGCCTTACCGTCAGTCCCTTGTCACATGGCGCTATGTCGTGTCGCTAGTGCATAAATTTTCTTGAATCAACATCGGCGTAATAGTCATACCTTTCTGCCGCCCTTGTTCCTCCTCGTATTTTCCTCCTCGAAGATCCAACGGAAGAAGAGACACCGAAACGACAACATTCCCATCGTCAAGCCGTGCTGCTGAAAGCCATCTACAACACCGTCTTGCTTGTTTGCCGACTCATGCCTCACTCCCTGCGGCGCATGATGCCCAGGGTATACTTGCTGGACTATGTCGCCGGCAACATTCGCAGTTTGGTGAATGCGATCGAGAAGCTGGGATACGAAGTAGACTGGATCCGATCACCGGAAGATGTGCAGAAAGCTGATGTGAGCCCACCCGACCTCGCGAAACTGGCAGTGAGAGAAAAGGAAAACAACATGGAAAATGATGCTGGGGGGGGGGGGAATCCCTGCTTAAGCTGGTCGGGAACTGACCTTTGGACCAGAAACTCATTTTGCCCGGCGTAGGCCATTTCGGCCATTGCCTGTCGCAACTATCTTCAGCCGGCTACCTCCCCGCGATACGAAAGCACATCGAGGACGGCAAGCCATTCATGGGCGTATGTGTCGGACTGCAGGCCCTTTTCGACGGATCCGACGAGGATCCTGAAGTGCCAGGCCTGGGTGTCATTAGAGGCCGATTGGGCCGTTTCGACGATTCGACCAAAGCAGTACCTCACATCGGCTGGAACAGCGCCAGCACTGCCGGCCAGTGCGTCTACGAGCTCGGCGCTAATTCCAAGTACTACTACGTCCACACGTACCGGATGCCATACGTCAGGGGCGAGCTCGAGTCCCAAGGCTGGACCGTGGCGACGGGAAGTTACGGCGCAGAGACATTTGTCGGCGCCGTGGCCAAGGGCAACGTGTATGCCACGCAATTCCATCCTGAAAAGTCCGGCGTCGCTGGGCTGAGAACCATCCGCGCATTCCTGTCCGGACAAGGCACCAAAGCACTCGGCACCCCGTCTGGCCTCGGCCCTGGCCCTGCGCTGTCAGTCACGGCGGCGCAAGACGGCCTGACTCGTCGCGTCATTGCCTGCTTAGACGTGCGGACCAACGACCAGGGCGACCTCGTCGTCACAAAGGGCGACCAATACGACGTGCGCGAGAAGGACGACGCACGAAATGTGCGAAACCTCGGCAAGCCCGTTCAGATGGCCAAGAAGTATTACGAAGAAGGCGCCGACGAGGTCACCTTTCTCAACATCACGTCGTTCCGCGGCTGCCCCGTCGCCGACCTGCCCATGCTCGAGGTTCTCCGCCAAACCTCCCAGACCGTCTTTGTGCCCTTGACCATTGGCGGTGGCATCCGCGATACCGTCGACACGGACGGCACAAAGGTCACCGCCCTCGAGATCGCCACCATGTACTTCAAGTCGGGCGCCGATAAGGTGTCCATCGGGAGCGACGCCGTCCTCGCCGCCGAGGAATACTACTTTTTGGGACGGAAGCTCTTTGGCAACACGGCCATTGAGCAAATTTCCCGCGCGTACGGGAATCAGGCCGTCGTCGTCAGTATCGATCCCAAGCGCGTGTACGTGCCCAAGGCGGACGCCACGCGGCACAACACCGTCAAGACAGACTTTCCCGGCCCGAGGGGCGAGTCGTACTGCTGGTATGCCTGCACCATCAAGGGCGGCCGAGAGACGCGAGATATGGACGTGGTCGAGCTGGCCCAGGCTGTGGCGGCCATGGGCGCCGGAGAATTGCTCCTCAATAGCATCGACAAGGATGGGTCCAATAGTGGGTTTGATCTGGAGCTCATTGACCAGGTTAAAGCGGCTGTCAAGATTCCAGTCATCGCCTCCAGCGGCGCCGGCACACCGGACCATTTCGCCCAGGTCTTTGCCCGGACGAAAACAGACGCCGCTCTCGGCGCTGGTATGTTCCATCGAGGAGATTTTACCGTGAATCAAGTCAAGCAGCACCTGAGTGATGAGGGACTTTTGGTCAGAGTATCGGAGGGCGACATCTCATGACATTCATAGATGAGGGCTGGATGTACAAGATACGCGGTGAACGCTGCTACGAACGCATGTTGATGATCGAATCTCCCCATTATATCAGCTGCCTTGTCATTGAAAACTTCAGCTACGAACTTGGGTGAAGAAAATGACTGGGTGTGTACCGCGTAATAGTGGAGCGTTGTTTTGCTCCAAGAGGAGGAGAAGTATTCCGTAAAGACAGAACAGTGCGTTCAAGCGGGGCCAACATTTATTAACTGTTGGGCGCGATATCGGGTCCGCATCTAGCACAACCGCTTGCAGCTAGACTTTACAATGCATAATCTCGAAAGAAAGAGTGATGAAACAAACAAAGCGCATTCAACAAGATATGGGGGGAAACAACCATCAGCATCGGCCATGCGTATTGCGGCTGTCGAACAGAAAGCAAAATATACCACAAAGAAAGTAATAAAGACCAAGCAGTAAGACATCTCGAGCCAAACTCAAATCAACGGCGTCGTAATCGCTCAGACTTCACCATACTATATCTCCATGCCCATGAACATCCAATTGCTGCTTGTGACATCGAGATCTTGCGCCCAGCGATCCAAAGTAATTATTTCAAAGCCAACCCACTGGAGGCTTTTGGTGAGCTCGAGTGTTTCCTGCGTTGGCATCCGGCGGTCGACACAGGTCACTATATGTGAGCATTCCAAAGGCCCATCAGCGAGCTCAATGAGGGCCATGAGGCTGTGGCGTTTGATCAGTATCAATGAACAATATACGCCAGATACCAGCAGGGCAAGAGCACTCACGCTTTCTTCAGTTCTCTGCCAAGAACGCCTTCCATATCGAAGAAGACGAACAAGGACTTCTGTCGGCTATCGCCAGCCATAAAAGCACGAAAGCTCGCACCGCCGGCGTAATCCCAGAGTTCGATCCAGGCTTCTACTTGGAATCCGTGGGATCCCGGGCGGGCATCGGACGTAAAATTGTCGAGAAAATGATTGTCGGGCGGCGGTGTTTGCAAATAAGCACCTGTCAGGCAGGAGCCATCCATCGACAGATTCCTCTCAACCCGGAAAACTGTCTTCATGGTCTCACAAAAGAATCTCTCACATTCTTCCCTGATCATGAGTGCTGCCCCCCCTCGTCGCTCGGGGCGACTAAGGCCCCGGTTGTCGCTCTTCTTCTTGGGAAGAAGAGCAAGCTCATTGGACGAGGTCAGCGCGGCGAGGGGGGGGCTTGTAGGAGGAGAAGGGAATCCTGAGGTAGGGACCTCAGGAATACCACCGAGCCCCTTCGGATCAGTTAGTTGAAGGACGTCTCGAATGAAGAATGGTGGTGTTGACAATCAAAGTAGAAAGAAATTCAAGGCATTGCAGGAGTTGAGTGAGGGAACAGAGAAGAAGCATACCTGTAGCCGGGGCAGTGCAGTAGTGGGTGCCCTTGAGCTGGGCGGCAGAGTCGGCAATGTAGCAAGAGGCAAGGACGTTCATTTGAACAGTGAAATTCTCGCCATGATGACTACTACTGTTCATACTTTGATTATTTAAAAGCGCCATTGTAGCCGAAAATTGGAATTATCAATTCAGCGATCGATGAAGATGACACGAGGCGGAAGCGTGAAACCGAGGGCAAAAATCGCGAATCAATGAACGGCGGGTGAAATGTATCGTATGCGTGAAACACTTTGTGCTCAAGGTTTCACAAGCATCAGAGAGCAAAAATATTCCGATTGGTGGCGCGATGCAACTTAGCAGTTGGTCGTTCGATGTGGACGGCGTCGTGAAATGGTTGGCTGGACTGGTTGGTGGGTGCAGAACGGAGGAAATGGAAATAGATGCAGGGGCGGGCGGTGTCCCTAGACTTATTCTGCTTAGACATCAATTCGGGTTCGGAGTCTTGGGACAAAAGGTGGGGAGAAGGGAAGGGGCTTCCGAGCGGGCCCGGCTCCCAGGCATGCACCAGAACATCGGTCAGTCAGCATGTGCGGGCCTCCGCAATTAAAATCCGGATTAGTCATGGCACGAAACCGTTTTTGCCAGGTACCTATTATTGCTCAAAATTCTGGCCTAGGCACGGAGGGATAATTAGTTTACAAAGTACCTGACTTCAGTATTGTATGTAGGTATAGTTAACAGTTGTGCTTGGCACATTGACGAAGCTTGACCAGTGTGTGGATGCCTCACACGCTGACGATGACGTGACGAAAACTTCCTCTCCAAAGGTCTCGTGCCTCCGACGATCCACTAGAGTTCGTGTGAGGTGTATGCGGTGAGATCGGCACAACAATCGGCATACTGCTCTGACAGTCTTTCGTGAGTCTGTGTTCCAAGTGCAGATACGCGTGTATTCACACTCTCGCAGGGCCCTTGAGATATTTTGAGTGATAATAATGCTATCTTGGGCCATTGTGAAATGAAATACATCTTTCGACTCTGGTCAATTTCTCCCCATTTCATACATGCCTGGCACTGAGACTGGCGAATGCATCGGGACTGTGTCGTCCGTTGGTCCAGGCCATGTCCAACCCAAGATTCATGCTTTCCCTACTAATATGTCTCTTCCCATTGAACACGTCAGGTTGGCTGATAGTCTGATTGACATACGGATTGGTGCTTCCCAGGGCAGGGCGCGACAGACTTCGAGGCTGTTGACCAACTCCAGTGCCAAGTTGCGAGGATTGGACGTACGACGCCTGGTCTTCCGGAATACTTGGAATGTTTGTGTCGAGATGCGAGTCCGCAGCACCTACCCTATGCTGTGACTGGCTTGGTTGATTGTACAAGGCCAGTATTGCTGCTTTGTCATACCGGGGCTGTGGAAGATTTGTCTGTTGAAACGCAAAGGACTGCTGACCGAACTGCGTTGCATGTAATTGAGGCATATGTTGCTGGTATTGAGGATAATTGCTCGATCCAAAAGGATTGACTGCTGCTGGAAGCGATTGGGTCGTTGTGCCGAAAAAAGGTGACTGCGATAAGATTGGCTGGGCTTGTTCGGGAATCTGACCTAACGTTGGCGACGCTATTCTCGTTGGTGCGCGCAAGAAGGGATTGCCGCCAGTAAAAGCCGGCGTTGCATGCATGGCAAGACTGCCTTGGGTGGAGATTGAGTGGGGAGGTTGAGGTACGAAAGTGTTGAAGCCGGCTTGCATAGGCTGCTGAGCAGAGACGCTCGGTCGAGCATTCGTCATATTACTCTGGAAAGTAGAGAGTGGGTAGTGTTGAGAGCCTGAAGTTGTGGTAGCTGCCGTGTAGGACTGAAGCTGGTGGTGTTGTTGAGACGTCAGTGGTGGGGGCGACGGCTGAGCGATGGCTTGTCCATGAGCCTGATGACTATATTTCGGCTGTGGAGGCGCACTCAATTCTTGGGGGCCTTCTCCGATGGGATCGCTGTGTTGGGATGAGTTCATGAAGGGATTGTTGCTGCCACCACTGTAAGGGTTTTTGTGATGAAGGCTGCCTGTAGAATGCGCAGTCTGGGGTTGAGCGACATTGACAGAGTCAAAGGGGTTTGTTGACGTAGTCGAAGAAGTCGCTGGCCGATCAGGCATGGATCTGGTTGATGAATTGAGGCTAAGGCCAAGGCTAGATGAGCCCGATGATGAATCCAAAGGCGTCATTGACCGACTGGTGCGCAAGGCAGGCTCGCGTGTTGGCAGGGTTGAAGCTGGAGACCGGCTCCTGTCTACACCTAGACGTACCAAGGCTTCAACTGCGCGATCCAGACTTCCATTCACTCCCTTGAGCACAATGCCATTGCGCTGATTATCTTGGAAGCCCATCTCGCGGAGTCTGAACAGTTTTTTGTCCCAGTCATCTGGACCATTGTGGTCGACACTCGATCCAAATAATCTAGAAGGTTTGTTGGGTAACACGTTCGAGGCCACCGTCGAGTTGTACGAGTCTTTCGCGGCTCGCTGTTCTTTCTTCGCGCGGGAAGACAGTGGAAAAATCGACGTTGCAGCCCGAAATCCAAACTTGGTCGAGTTTTTGGGCGGCAGGGGAGGCGGAGTGCCCTCGTCCGAGGCAGGACTTCGGGTCCCTTTCGAGTCGCTGACGACATTGTGAATATACTTCTGCCGAATGAATCGTTCCATGGCGGAGTCTGCTTCGTCTGCGTCTATCGGCACGGGTGGTTTGCGACCTTCGGCATTGTAGATTTGATTAGATGCAACATTGCCGACTTTGCGCATATTCTGGCAAAAAGATCAGCCTTTTGTAGCGTGAATGATGTAAGGGGTCCCGGGTATGATGGTGCAGGACTCACATCCACTTGCTCATTTGACCAGCTATCCATGCTCAATGATTTGATCTTGGAAACATGAGTGCCAAGCTTCCGATGTATAGCTGCGCAACGAAGGCAGAGGAAAACGCCGAGCTGCGATAGCATCAGCATCTGAATGATTCCCAGACCCAGGGGAAAGACTTAGTCCGTACGCTCCAAGAGGCCCAAGCTGCATTGAAGGGCTTGTCAGCATGAAAAATCAAAGACCCGTCGGCAATGCTAGCGACGAACCTGGATTTCTCGCGTGGCAGTCTGCGCACTGGCTGTTGCCTGGAACATTGCAGACGAGATCCTGTAGGGCCTTTTCATTTCGCGCTTGCTGGCGCTTACTCAAGCCGCCTGACATGACTCTCGATGGGACAATCGGTTCTGCAGAAGGGTGAAAGAACGAGTGCCTTTTTGAAAGCGGACATTAGCTCATCAGTCAGAGGGTCCGACGCCGTGAGGGCTTTGGAAAGGAGTCGGGCAGCCGTCGCACTCTATTCAAGGAACCGAACGGCTCGGAAGGACATGTCCGAGCAAGGGAAGGGGGAAAATGCAATTGAAAATCGTCGTCTCGAAGATTGACGCTGGCTCGCTCGACACAAACGGAACAGAGATTAAAGAAAGATGACGTAGAAAAGACGGACTACAAGAAAGAAAGGACAGGAAAGCAGGACGAGGTCAAGAGTGCGTAAACAGGAAAAAGGAGACAGACGTTGGTTGCGTATGTCAATCGTGCCAAGATGCCCCCAGCTTCCATGTGCGGCCAGGGCGCAGGTGGAGCCCGGCGGATGCTGGTGAATGGCTGGCTCCTGAGTCCTGAGTGCTTAGGGGTCTGGCCGCACATGCCCGCATTGGGTCTGGTGAGGCCTGGTCCTGGTAGCTAAAGAGTCGAGACATTCTGCCGGCTCATTTCGCCCACCGAGCCTCTTCGTCAGCTCGGCGTTAGTACTGAGCACCGCTAGGAGCCGTTGCAATTTCATGGCCCTCAAGCGCAATCTTTATTCCGTCTGGTGTTGAAAGGCGCTAGCGATGCATGCCACGGAGGACTCGTTGACGACGAAGCGCCAAGCCGGGATTACCTCCAGGTGCGCTGGAGTCTTATTACCCAACCTGGAGAACCAGGACGCCCTTCAGCCTGGGCGCGGATCCGAACCGATCAGGTATGGAATTTATGGCATGTGGCTTCGGGACTTCATGCGCTTGTTCTAAGAATCGGAGACCATAAGAGGGAGCTGATGAACATGCATGACGATGCAGCCCGTGCAGCCGGAGCAGCCGAATAGGCTTCGAGTGGCCCAACATCCAGCCTTGTCGCTGAGCAAATGTCACGAAAGAATGTGTGAATGCGATGTTACAGTCCTGCAGAGAATGTGTGAACCATGGTGCAGAGAGCAGCGACACGCACGAGGAGCAATGGGATGAGCCTTGTAGTCATGCAGAACAGGCTTTGACGATCAATATCAATGTTCCGCTTTGATTTCCAAAAAGGAGAAAAGTCGCGCAGGTGTTTCGTTGTGAGCAGTTTTCAATAACAGAATGCGTCCGCGTTCCTCATTGACTGTGCGCCGGCAGCCACCGTTGGTCCCCGCCAGGATGCTTGCCTAGGTATTTCGGGATGCGCAGTTGGTCCGCCATCCCATCCCATCCGCTGCTGCCGAGTTCTTCATGATGGAATTACAACACTTTGCGGAAAGACCTGTTTGCTGTTCAAGATCAAAGTCCAAGAATTAGACATTATATGTCATACATCACGTCTCGACATCGCAGTGCCGCGATACTGTCGAGATGCCAGCGTCATCATCAACTTGCAGCGCTGTAACTCTGATGAATTCAACACGAAAAGGGGCTGGAGAATTCACGTCTTGGTCCGAGTGCCGCGACGCAGATGAGAATTTTGGCGCGGGGCAGCCGCGGTTGGGTCCGGTATCTACACGGTACCCAACCACCGAATTCAGGTGTCGAAGGTGGGGAAATCACGTGGAAAAGTACTCCGCTGAAGCACCGGGATACGAAATGTCGACCGCGGTCCGCCGCCATGTTAGAGGCCCCTCCTTCCCGGGTCTTAGCACTGATACGGTGGCTTTTGCTTGCATTGCGAGCGACCTGTCGTTCCTATCTAGGTCATCGATCCTTGGCCTTCATACTTTACCGGGACGTCCCTCGGCGCATGCCTGGTAGTCCTCTGCCCATCTCTATAACCTCTACTTTCCCCTGCCCCGTCCATCCTGCGACCTTCAGACGATCGAAAAGTCTCAAGATCGCCAGCTCTGAGTCCATGGGACCTGTATTCGCCTTGTCACGTCGTTGAAGAAGCCCAGTTACCCTTCGCGCTGATGTTCCTCTCCCGTAAGAAATAACATGGCTGGCATTGAGAAGCTCGAAGTTCACAGCAAGGTAAGTTGCTTAGAAGTTCTAAGCTTGACTGCCCATGCTCGCACTGCGCCGTCTTTGATGCTTTGTTTTACTCATTGACTTTGTGCAGTCTTACATCGTCCGATGGGTCCGAGTCGACGAGGAAAATACGCTCTCGTGGAGCGTGCAGCCAAACAAGAAATCGATGTAAGCGCGAGCTTGTCCAGCGTCCCGTCGACGGAGTGTCAGCCTCTAACAGCTCAACTTTATCATAGCAACTTTGGTGTCGTTAAACATCCGGGCAACGGCGCGACGACGATCCTTGGAGCCAATGGCGACGAGCTTCACAGCGGAGGCCCTGTTGCTGGCACGACCGACGGCAAGGGCGGCAAATTTCCCAAAAGGGAGTCAACGGCGCAAGACTTATTGACGGGTAAAGGCTTCATCCCCATCTTGTGGCATGGCAAATGTGAGGCGGACAAGGTGTCTAGGGGCACCCACGATGTACACGCAGGCGAGGGGGGCATGTACGGGCTCGTCTTCGACAACACCTTTTCGAAACAAACATCCAAGACCGCCACCTTCGTTGTGCTCACTTATCCTACGGGCGCACCTCCGCAGACCACAAGTCATCTACCCAACCTCCAGCTGCCGAATGCCCAGAACAGCCAATCAAGCCTGGCGAGGCAGGGCAGTCCCAATCTTGAAAATGGACCTTCGGTGTCGGTCGACAGCTTGCCCAGTCATGGTCGTGCTAGAGCAACGTCATCTGCGGGCAAGAGTGACATCACTGGAACAACTCTGAACTGTCATGTAGGCACTCTATCCAAGAGGCGTCGCAAGAAGGGTCAGGGCTACGCACGTCGCTTTTTCTCCCTGGACTACTCGACATGCACGCTGTCCTATTATTACAATCGCAACTCATCTGCGCTTCGAGGCGCGATTCCTTTGAGTCTTGCCGCCATTGCTGCGGACGAGAGACGGCGCGAGATCAGTATTGATTCTGGTGCCGAGGTCTGGCATCTCAGAGCCCCCAACGACCGAGAGTTCCAGGAATGGGCGCGGGCTCTCGAGAAGGCCAGTCGCATCGCACGCGGACTGGAGGTGTCGACAAAACCGTCAAAGACGAGCTCGAAGCTGGACGACCGCATCCCTCAAGTGTCGCGGGACGGCGGAAAGCCCGGGTTGGTCGAATGGCAGCAGGTCGAAACTCTAGTGAGCCGCGTCGTTGGTACCCGCGACGCCTTGCGGAGATTGACGAAGGAAGTTGCCCTACTGCCGAAGCCTACCGTCAGCACTCAGATGTTGTCGCCCGACTCAGCGATCACTAGTGAAGAAGTCAGAGACAGCTACTTTGCCGCGGCCTCGGAGAAGAAGTCCTTTTGGAAGCGCAAGTCAAGTGCTTCGGCACTGAGTCCGCCGAGTCTTCACTCTCCTTCACCACCAACGGCGGCCATTCCTCCATCGGGAAGCGCAAGTAAGGTAGCTGCCATCGTGAATGGCCAGTCGGGGAAACGAAAATGTCGTGGGGCCACCCGAGAAGAGAAGTCGATCCATGACCATTGCGAGGCTCTCTTATCTGACCTCGACTCCGTTGTGTTCGAATTCACCGCCTTGATATCCAACAGCAAACGACATCGTCTGCCAATACCGTCGTCGGCGGGCGGGACCTCTCGCATGAGCATGGAGACGGCGTCTACGGATGAGTTCTTTGATGCTGAGGATGCCAAATCTGGTGTTCTCAAAATTGACGGGAGTGGAGATGAATCTGCGGCGACCGATGTTGAAGAGGAATCTGTCCATGGAAGCTCCTCGGTATCTTCCATGGAGGATGAAGATGGACCTGGAGCTGATGGCTTCGGCGATGTTTACCCTGTCCGGCCTCGAAACCTTTCACCACTTCCCATAGATGAAACTATCAGCAGAAGAAGCGGCATACCGCCTGCCACAGTCCAACCACCCAGTCTCATTGCCTTTGTCCGCAAAAATGTGGGGAAAGATCTCAGCACCATCAGCATGCCCGTGTCTGCGAACGAGCCCCTGTCCCTTTTGCAGAAGGTTGCAGAGCCCTTGGAGTATGCTCAACTGCTGGACAAAGCGTCAAGACAGAAGAGCGCGACAGAACGCCTACTATTCATCACCGCATTCGCCGTATCTCAGTTCAGCGGCGGCAGAGCCAAGGAACGGGCTGTCCGCAAGCCGTTCAATCCGCTCCTCGGCGAGACATACGAGCTCGTCAGAGGCAATAGGGATGTTCCTGGAGGATTTCGTCTGCTCGTGGAGAAGGTTCAACATCGTCCAGTCCGATTAGCTCTGCAAGCCGACTCGGCCAATTGGTCCCTATCTCAGTCTCCTGCACCTGGCCAAAAGTTCTGGGGAAAGAGTGCGGAGATCACAACCGATGGTCGTGTCCGCGTGGTTTTGCGTTTAGCCGACGGCAGTGATGAACTCTATTCGTGGAACACTGCAACCATGTTTCTACGCAACGTAGTCATGGGTGAAAAGTACGTCGAGCCTGTTGGGTCAATGCACGTCAACAACGACACTACAGGCCACAAGGCCAGTATCGAGTTCAAGAGCAAGGGCATGTTTGGCGGCCGGGCAGAAGATGTCCACGTCACTACATTTGGACCGGACGGAAGCGACACGGGCAGTGGTCTCAACGGTACATGGACGGGTGAATTGAAGACGGTAGGACCGGGCAAGGCGGCAAGCGAGATCATCTGGCAGGCTGGTCAATTGGTGGACGACGCTGCTCAGACATACGGGATGACAATGTTCGCCGCCACTCTGAACGAGATCACCGACGTAGAGAAAAACAAGATGGCGCCAACGGACTCTCGACTGCGCCCTGATCAACGATTCGCGGAACGGGGAGATCTGGATGCCGCCGAAAAATGGAAACACGATTTGGAAGAAGCGCAACGAGCCAGACGCCGAGAAATGGAGGACCGGGGCGAGATGCACAGGCCACGATGGTTCGTCAAGACGGAGGATCGCCCGGATGGGGAGGAGGTTTGGAAGATCAAAACAGGTAAAGAGGGATACTGGGAAGAGCGGAGTCGCGGGAATTGGGCCGGTCTTCCTCAGCTGTTCAAAGTTTCCGCGTCGTAAAAGCTGTCAAGTTTGCGTGGATGCGGAGGCTATGATTGGGGAGAGTGCCGTAAGCTGTACGCATGGTGCCTCAAAGTAGACGACGGTGAACCGATGCAAGCACCGTTCCTGTCACCATAATCACATGCGACTTGAAGCTGACGGATAACGTTGGAAGTCTGCGTAGATCTTCCGATTCGTCATACCAAATGGAACAAGACTGTTCACCCCTAAAATGTCGTTTCAGAACCTTGTCATCGAATGCCGCTCTTGGTCAGGATGCTAGAATTGTCCTTGCAGCGTATCGGTTTGGTGTCGGCCCGCAGAACATCAGACAGTGTCCGTTCTACGACGGCCAATACCTCTTGTCAATCGTGTCCATTTCGTGGCGCAGCTCTCGAACTGTTTCTCTCGGAGATGCAAAGCACAGGCGCTTGCGAATCATGCAGACCTTTATAAGATTGCGCATACCTTATTGCCACTGATTCCACAAGGGCGGGAACGTGGTCAATCATTCTCAAAGAAGAATGACTATTTTTGTTGGGCGAAAAGATAGTTCTGGACCGGATGTGGCGCGAATCGTAGCGACAAGGAAATGCTGAGTGTGTCACACGGTTGGTTCGAAAGCGTGAAAGGAACCGGCCGTCGCCGAATGGGAACGCACAAGCTGCCGAGGAGACAAAACACGGGCCGTCGAGCGTCAAAGGGCTGGCTACGTTGTCCGTGAGGCTGTGCACCGCTTGTGCTGCAAATCCCATGGAAATCATGCATTATAGCCAAGGCCCCTGATACGACCAAGACCTTGTTTGGCGCGAGAGATGACGACGGCTAGCGCCAGTATTGGCTAGCGGCTCTGGTATTATGCGTAAAAAGATGGTGTTTACGGCCCCGTGAAGTCTTGTCTGGAGCAAAGATCATTTCTTGGCGGTTGGTGATGTGACAATGATAGCGACGCGACAAGTCCTGATGCGTCGAAACGGGCGGGCAACATCGCACTCTCGCCCTGTTCGGGCTGTCGCCCTGCCCTGTTCGGGCGACGCCGAAGAAAAGAAGAAGTGTGATCAATGCTTGGTTCGTGACCCGTTGACACCCTTTACGTACAAAGTTGGGGGCGATCGCTGGTGGGCGAATTGGCGAGTTGGAGACATGGTCAAAATTACCCACTCGGCTGAGGAGAATTAGCCGATGGGATAGTTACAATGTCGAAACTATGCTCGAATGGTTCTCGCTCCAGTCCCTCAGATCGCTGGGGGGTAGCAAACGGCCGCGTCGAACGGGGGTCACACGACAAGCCGACCGTGTCTGCGCCGGCTTTTGCGCTTTCCAGATCACGTTGCCCGAGCCGATCACAAAAGCCAAGCCAACAGACAAGACAGTGGCATCACGGCATCTCCAAAGCTCCCTTGACCCGGGCTCACGATCCCAGACCGAGTCGCGTCTCCCGCATCGACGCCCTCCCTTTGCCCGCCGGCCATCGGAAAATGAGCGTGGGTGACGGTCTTTGCGGTGCACACAAACACACGCACGCACGCACGCACTCACTCGCGCGCGCTGCCTCCCCTCTGTGATGCTTAGCAGCTCGGACATGCCAATGGCCTATCCCTGTGGCGCGGGGTGGTGGAGCCGCCAATCTCCATCCTTGCCGCGCTCGAAACGAACCATCAAATGCTTGCCTTGCCCTCTTTTGATGTGAAGTGGTCCATGTACCACCCCATGCGTGTAGGACGAGTGAGGTCGTCAGTCACCACCGACCAGATACCTGAAGGAAGAATGGAAGACCACACCCACTCCCCTGTGCCTGGCCCGCCCCCTTTGTCCCCACGCGCACCGCAGCGCACGTCCTTGCCCGTTATTATCCTGCGTCGGCCTCTAATGGGCAGGACATGGTCCTGCGGCCCTTTCTCCCTTCCTCTTTCCTTCATCCCAACTGCCTCTCGCTACTGCTTCCTTCGCTTGTCACATTCCATTCTCGTCTCCAACTCTCTCGCTGTTGGACTTTTCTTTTCCTCTCTCTCTTTTTCCTCTGTTCATCGTTGTGTATCAGCGGCAGGCTTGTCGTCTTACCGGGCCTCTCAGTCTTATCACTTTTTACCAGACTTTCTCTCGTCTACTCCCTCCGGTGCCATTTTCCATTGGAAAGCGTGACGAATCCTTATCGCTACGAATCTGCTATTGAGCTCGGTATCGATTCGCCATGAAGGCCTTTGCATTCGCCTCGGCTTTGGCCACATTGGCTGCCGTGTCGGCCTCACCCACCCCGACTGAGCAGGAACCACCAACGAAGCGCGCCAGCTTTCCTACTGTCACAGCTTCCGGCAATGGTGAGTGAAAATTCGATTGTCGTGGCTCCCAAGCGCTTCAAAGCTCTTGTCAAGACTATCTCAGCTCTGCCTTTCACCCACCTGCCTCGACGTTGTACTGACTTGTCTCTGTTATGCAGCCTTCTGGACGGGCAACGATCGATTCTATATCCGTGGCATCGACTATCAACCCGGTGGTTCCTCCGCGAATCTGGATCCTCTCGCTGATACCGACGTCTGCCTGCGTGACATTGCCAAATTCAAGGACCTTGGCGTCAACACCATTCGTGTCTACGCTGTTGACAATTCTTTGAATCACGACAAGTGCATGCAAGCTCTCCAGGATGCCAAGATCTACTTGGTACTCGATGCCAACAACCCCCAGTTCTCCATCAACCGCAAAACACCCGGTCCATCCTACAATGCCAAGTATCTGCAAAGCGTTTTCGCGACCGTTGAGATGTTTGCCAAATATCCCAATACCTTGGCCTTCTTCTCTGGCAATGAAGTCATCAACACCAAGGACACCGACGAAGCTGCGCCCTATGTCAAGGCCGTCACCCGTGACATGAAGAACTATATGCTCTCTCGCGGCCTGCGCAGGGTTCCCGTGGGCTATTCCGCGGCCGATGTTGCTGACAACCGGCTGCAAACTGCCATGTACATGAACTGTGGCTCAGACGACGCCAGATCAGACTTCTTCGCCTTCAATGACTATTCCTGGTGCAACACCGACTTCAAAGTGTCTGGCTGGGATAACAAGGTTAAGAACTTTACCAATTATGGCCTGCCAATTTTGTGAGTTGCTTGTTGTCCAGATACCAGGAGAATCATGCCAATCATGCTAATTCTTGTTCTCTTCCGCAGCCTTTCCGAGTATGGGTGCATCGACAATCGCCCTCGCAAGTTTGAAGAAGTTGCAGCCATGATGAATCAAGAAATGACGGGCGTCTATTCTGGCGGTCTTATGTATGAGTACACATATGAGGAAAACAAGTATGGCATCGTGAAGCTGGGCAGCGTCAAGGACAAGACAGTCTCTGAGATGGACGAGTATGCTGCCTTCAAGTCCGTCCTGAGCGCCAATCCTGCGCCTACTGGCAGTGGAGGAGCCGCTGCAACCTCACACTCGGTGGCCTGCCCTACTTCTGACGCTGATTGGCGAGTCAACCCAAGCCTGGTCCCGGCCATGCCCTCTCAGGCCCAGAAATACATGAAGGATGGTGCCGGCACGGGACCCGGATTCGATCTCGCCGGTGCTGGCTCCCAGAATGCTGCGGACAGCGGCACTTCCACCACCAACGTGACGAGTGGGCAAGCCTCGCCAGCCGGCAAGGGTGACGGCAAGGGATCTGACAATGCCGCTCCTGCTGTCCTCGGACCATTGGACCAAGCGCCATTCGTCGTCACCGGTCTTGCCTTGCTTTTCACCATGTTCGGAACCTTGCTCCTATAAACACAAGATGACCAATTGGAGGAGGATGCGTCGAATGGGGTTTGATATGAGATTTGCTTTCATGAAGTTGCGGAAAGTGAAAGGGATGAAATGCACATCAGATGGCGTCGACTTATCGATGGTCATCAATAGTCTGGCATCTGCTTGTATCCCGATTACGGGGTGTGGCAAATGCGAGACCCGGCTCTGGTTGAGCGAGGACGGCTGGTCTGTAGCTGAGTACCACACCAGAAATAATGTATGGCACAACACTTGAGTCTACTTTCAAGACATTGTTTGCAGGCAACGCTGTATTGTTGCCAGTTGATGAAGCTCATTTGTTGTCATGTTCGGCACGTCACTGTAGTTTGTGCAAACATGGCCGAACGTGTGTGGGCGCACCCAGAAGCGATTAGCGTCCGATGTGGTGGGGAAGGTCAGGGAGCCTCGGCTTCGCATTTCGGTCCATCTGGGCTCTGCTCTGTTTCCTGTTGCGCACGTCTGCCCGATCCCGACACGAAACGATTTCGCAACTGCCAGAGACAAAAGCACGCGTCGCTTGCTCGTCCGTCGTCCGTAGCACGAGCCACACAAACAACGACAGGGACCATGACACCGGTGGTGCCGGCGTACTCGTCCTACGAGTTCATGCGGGTCACGTCGCCGGCAGCATATGTGGCGCACCTAGAGCTGAACCGGCCGTCGAAGCTCAATGCCTTTTCGAGGCCCGTCTGGCTCGAGTTTGGACGCGTGTTTGCTCAGCTCAGTCGGGATGAGGAGGTGAGGGCCGTGGTGGTCAGCGGGGCGGGCGAGCGCGCCTTTACGGCTGGGTTGGACCTGGACCAGGCTATGGGTGCGTTTGGGGGAAATGGGGATCCGGCTAGGACAGCAAAGGGGCTGAGGATGCATATTGAGGAGTTTCAGGACTGTGTTTCTGAGATGGAGAGGTGTGAGAAACGTGAGTAGTGGGATTCTTCTGTCACGAGCGGAGGGGACAAGTTGGCTTTTGGACTGTTGTTATGATTGCTTGGCTGACATTGTTTGCTACTAGCGGTTATTTGTGTGCTACATGGCGTTGCACTTGGTTTGGCTATTGACATTTCGTGCTGTGCTGATGTGCGACTTGTTGCGGCGGGAGCGCGCATGGCGGTCAAGGAGGTGGATATTGGCCTGGCCGCTGATATTGGCACGCTCGCGCGGTTGCCCAAGATTGTGGGCTCGACGACGTGGGTGAAGGATGTGTGTTTGTCGGCGCGCGACTTTACGGCCCAGGAGGCGTTGCAGGTGGGATTCGTGAGCCAGGTCCTCGAGGACAAGGCGGCGGCTGTGCGACGAGCCGTGGAAATGGCTGTTGGCTTGGCGGAGAAGAGTCCCGTTGCCGTTCAAGGGACGAAGGAGCTGCTGAACCACGCGAGGGAGAGCACGACGGCCGAGGCGCTGCGGTACACGAAGGTCTGGAACTCGGTGGCGCTGCAGACGGCTGATGTGCCGGCTGCGCTGCAGAGCGTCATGTCCAAGAAGAAGCCTGTGTTTGCGAAGCTGTAGATGGATCTGCAGGACGCGCGTGTGTAATTTGACTCAGGCGTCGGAGCCGGATTCATCGACAGGCGGCAGGTTCTCTTTGAGACGCTGTCAAGTTGCCGACCTTGGTGAGCACACGTGGAGGCACGACATGGGCGTGTTTCTCTGATCATGTCAACGTACCTCTTCGAGTTTCTGCTTCAGCAGCGGCACCATGTTCTCCTTGACGACGACGCGCTCCTCGTCGAGATCCTCGATGATGAAGTCGTGGTCCTTGCTGTCGATGTTGACGATGATGGATTTGATGGACGGGTCGCACTCGATGAGCACGCCTGCAGGCAAAGCCGGCCCGTTAGCGGTTCTCAACTTTTATCTCATGGGTACCTTGGCTCCGCTATGACGGACCTCTGATGGCGCGCGGCATGGTGCCGACGAGTTGTGGCCTCTAAATGAGCATATGCTAGCAGGGGATGCGTGACGAAGTTGACGAGATGAGGAAATTAGCCCTTGGTGGTGGTGGTGGTGGTGGTTGGGCACTACGGAGCAGAGTGGGGGCAGTCACGGCGTGGTGATGATGATGGGTCGGGAACGTCAAGAAGTAAGGTAAACCAGCTGCAGCTTGCATGCACCCAAACAAAGCACTGGAAAGTGGCAGATGCGACAGCCCACGTCAAGTAAAGGACTCAAACATGTACCTAAAATACCTTTATGTACGGAGTACTAGGCTAAGTATGATGAAGTATCGCGGGCTGCCATTGTCCTGGCAGTCGCAGACGTGATCAGGGTTTGACAGTGATGTGCGGGTGTCACTAGTACTATGAGAATCTGCTCATTTCTTTTCTTTTCTCGTTTCCGATTCACAAAGAGAAAAGAAACGGGGGGCTCGAAACTTGTTCTCCACTGGCCGCTGTCGATGGCAATGCAGATGGAGCCGATACTCCGCCTTCCGGAGACGGTAGCGTGCCGAGGCTCGGGGAAAGGGGGGGG